>JAAVTI010001092.1:0-10962 GCA_011947335.1 Phytophthora constricta | reverse complement strand
ACGAGATAGACCGTGCCTGGTACCAAGTACTGTACGACACGCCAATGGCCCCTTCCGAAGGAGCAAGTCGACGTTATCGACGCCTTCTTCAAAAGCGAAGCACCGGCCAGCGGCTGCAGCTCCAGCAGCACACGGACCGGCAAGCGCGAGATGCATTAACGCCAGACACGCACGTCGCACCGCCGGAAGCAGCAGCAGCGCGCCAGCAGCCGGACAACACGGCAGAAACCGAAAACAGTATCCCGCCGGAGCCCAAGCGGCCGTAGGTGCGATACCGCTGCGCAACGGGCGCAAGCTCTTCGCCCATGATGACACCTGGCGCCAAAAGCACCAGGAGGGGACGCGCTATGATACCCTCACTGACGCCTCAGACGACAAGCAGGACGTCATAGACGCATCAGAGACCACTCCACCAGACGCAACGCAGGATATCATCGAAATACTGTCCGGGGACTCTCAAGAGGAAAAGGCCCCTCCGCCCATCACTGCGGAAGCCAAAGCCAAGCTTCGCATAGTAAGGGCAAAACCGGCGGGTTGCCCTCCACGCCTCAACTGCTGGCGTCAAAGCAGCGAGAACGTAAAGCGCTTCGCAAGGTCATTGGGCTACTACAAGGATACAGTGGCAGTGTTCCGCCACTGGCAGAGCAACGAGAGGTCGACCACGGAGGGTTTGCCGACATTGAGAACTATCTTCACATCCACGAAGTCAACACACCGTCGACAGGTAACTGTATGGCGATGGCACTGGCCCAAGCCACTGTCAACCTCGACTTGGCAAATAACAGCGAGGCGCTAGCGGCAGCGACACAGCACATCAAAACAGGCATCAAATTGACGGGACAGATGAACCTGACCACTCAGTTGGATCACTATATGCGGACGGCTACATTGGCAACTATCGGCCAGGGCTGGACAGACATGTCGCCACAGGACTCAAAAGCAGTTTAAATGGTACCTAGAAGAATACGCGGCAACTCCATCAGATAGAGATGCCATCGTGGCCAACTACAATTGGGGCTACAGTGAGCTCATAGCTATGGCAACCAACGTTTTGCAGAGGCGCATCTACGTTTTCGCCTACAACCTGGATGGGCAGGGCGGGTGGCGTTGCTCCTTATTCCGACCAAGTGTGACAGGCACCGGCAGCAACATCGTCGAGACAGGAGAACAGGTCATCCTTTCCATAACGGGGTGTGCGGACGCCGGCGGCCCCCGCTTGTGTTACGGTTCTGGGGGAGCACTACTCTGCTTTTGTGCATAAGCGACTAGCTCGATCCCAGCAGCAACTCTACCGGCGCAGCGCCAGCGAGGATGAGAACGATCCCATGACAGGCGATGTCGAACCACAAAGCGGACCAATGAGAACAAATGCCAGCGGCTCCGAGCAAGGCAACTCGCAAGAGCCCTGGGACCCAAGTAGTTGGAACGGCAGTGTCAACGATCTCAAAGAGAATGCAAGGGCTGACGATACCCCATGATCTTCAATGTGAAATCGCGTACATCATAGAGACGGCGGAGCCAGTAGATACGCGGAATTGCTCGCATTCCTACTTAATACGGTATCACAACTCCCGCCTCCAGAACGAGAAGAGTTGCGAGCGCTAGACATCACGGACGCCTCGAGTGTGCAAGTCAGGAACATCTTACAAGCGTACAGCATTCCTCACGTTGTACTACAGCAATGGCAGGATACGATTCGGGAGGAGGACCGCAGCCAACAGTGTAGCGGGCTACACAGGATAGTGTACCCGGGGTACACTAATACACGCAAACCCACTAGTGTGTGTGGGACACACTAGCGACCAACATTACGAGCCGTCAATGTAACTATCATTGACGGGCGCTCAGGCGCACAGCTATTGGTTGAAAGGGCCACATTTCAACCAATCATGTGCATGCATTTCATGCATGCGTGAGAGCCAACCATGCTCTCACCTTGCAATTAGATATCATCTTAAAGGGGTTTAGCGTAAAGATAAGGCCAGCCCGCCACGCGGCGGGCTGCCATTCAATTCAGTTTTCTATTTTGATCTAAAGTGTTAAGTATTTGCTTTAGAAATACGCGGGCTTCTATCTATCTTATACAAACTTTAAGTCTACGCTTCCTCAATACACGCATACTGTGTATGCTAAGAAACAGAGCGTAGCTCGCCCTGTTTCACCTGGTAGCACTTTGTAGTCCGTTCAACGCCTACAGAGAATAGCCAAATGGAATTTGGCTATGGAGACGAAAACCCTTCGTCAGGCGGTGCTCCGTCTGACGGAGCTCCGAACATCCACTCTCGTATTACGAGAGAGGATTGCCCCACCTGAGTGATCAGCAGTGGGAGGCGTTGCTACGACTCTCGCGAGTCGTAGGTGAGTCCACTGTGGCAGCAATGCTTCGCTCATTGCCGCCAAGTGAACACCATGTAGTCGTGGTCGACTACATGGAGAAGGAGCAACAGCAGAAAGAGACTTCTGCTGTTCCACGTTTTGAGTCACTGAAGGTGTCAGTGACTCCGTTCTCCGGTGGCTCGAACGAGCCACTGTTGCGCTGGCTCGTAGAGCTCGAGACAGCGATCGCTGCCCGACGGATCCGGGATCCGTCGCTACAAGTCGCTTACGCGATGTCGTGTCTAGCAGGACGTGCTAGACACTGGGCGTATGGCAGACGCCTTACGAACGGTACGTGCTGGAGCACGTACGAAGAGTTCAAGGAAGAGCTCAAACTCGCGTTTGAGCCTCCCGAGTCGGAGTTCAGGTCGAGGGCGGAGTTCCTCGACCTGAAGCAAGGCAAACGCGACGTACTTGCGTACGCGCAGCAGGCTCGATACTTGGTGTCAAATATCGTGAACCACCCCATTGATGAGGCGACACAAGTTGTCACCTTCATGAAGGGACTTCGAGATGGGCCTGTGAAGACCTATCTCTTCTGAGAGTACCCGAGTACTCTCGAGCAAGCCATCCGACTTGCATCGCAGGAAGAGTTTAGCTTGATTCAAGCTAAACTTCACGCGGACACGCCAGGGGCGCCGCGTCGGCGACCGAGGCCCACGGGCGGTACAGAACCCATGGACCTATCAAGTGCGTCTGCTGGCAGGCAGCAGACGGATCCGCGTAGAAGAACGCAGCGGTGTTTCCAGTGTGGAAATACCGGCCACTACGCACGCGAGTGTGTAGCAGGCCTGCTACTACGCGGTACGTCGTATCGTGCCAACGGTGATCGTTGGCGCGGACGACCAAAAACGGCGGGAGCCAGTAGGGGCGGGGCGCCCTACTGGTGTAGTCACACATGCCGATGTCGGACATGTGATGACTACAGCCCCTGCGGTGGCAAGCACCGCAGTGAAAGGAAGGATGGTCGAGCTGGGCTGATCATCCTGGAGGTTGCGGTGCATGGGAGATCCATGCACGCGCTGGTCGATTCAGGTGCGTCGAACAACTTTGTTCGACTGCGAAGCCTGAATGCGATGTGCCCCGAGGAGAAAGAGACTCCTCGGAGCGAGTTGGTGGTGCGCCTGGCGACAGGCGCAACCGTGACGACACGAAAGCGAACTGTGTCTGTTCGCTTTGACTGTGAAGGTCGGACCTTCACCGAAGACCTTATCGTCTTAGACTTAGACGATAAGTTCGACATGATATTGGGCATGCCGTGGCTAAAACGCCATGCCCCAGTGATAGACTGGAAGGCCCAGTCTATAATCTCATTCGGCGCCGAGGACGTTAACGTCCTCGGATCAGCGGACAACGTGACAGTGAGCGATGGCCCTGTCAACGTTGCGCGCGCACCTCGCGGTGCGTGCGTTGGGAGCGAGGGCAACCTCGCTCATCCCAGCCAAGAAAACGTGGCGACCGCTAAGGCCGCCGCGTACCAGAAGATGGAAGACCTCCGGGAGGCTTCCTCGTCCGTGCCCGGGCACGGGCGAAATCACAACTGAAGGGTGCACTCCGGGAGCGCACCCACGTTCAAACCGGGTTTGGACCGAACCCTTCGCAGGCCGGGCCTGCGAAGGCAAGAACCAAGATACCGTCTCGGGCCGGGCCCGAGGCGACTGTTCAAGAGAAATCTCCCCTCAAGCCAGGCTTGAGGGCCAAGATCAAGGAGACCCCTCGACGGGCCGGGCCCGTCGAGACACAAGATATAGGTCGTAGTCAGACCGGGTCTGACAAGGGTCGCGGTATGAGAAGCCCGAAGAGCTCCTCACAACTGAAAGGAACCGAGACCGGACAGGGGGTCGCTCCCCCTGTCCCAAGAACGCCCTGCACCGAAGCGTGCAGGTGACGAGCCTCCATCGCCTGCGACGGGCGATGTCTAGTACGAGAGTGAATGCGCTGACGCAAACACTCTCTGGGGTCCAATGTCACGAGTTGACATTGGAGTGTACTCGCTCAAGTCGAGTCCCTATTACGACGTTCTTCGGGAATACGCCGACGTATCTCCGGACGAAGTTCCTGCGGAGCTTCCGCAGGATAAAGGAATTCAGCACGGGATTGATCTCGTGCCAGGCACAAGTACTGTGTCACGCGACAGTGGCCACTGCCGCGTGAACAAGTAAAGGCCATCGACGAGTTCTTCGAAGCTCGTCGTCGTGCGGGCCAAGTGCGGGAATCAAATCCCCGCACAGTGCCCCACGTTCTGTGTCAAGAAGGCACAGGGCGGATGGCGCATCGTTCATGCGTTTAACAAGATGAACGATGCGACGATACCGGCGCAGACGCCGATACCGAGGAAGGACGTCATCATCGATTCGATGAGCAAGAGCACCGTGTTCAGTGCTCTTGACCTAAGAGATGGTTTCTACCAAATCTTAATGCGTGAGAGTGATATCCCTCTCACGGCGGTAAGCACCCCAAGCGGCATGCTTTGGGAGTGGCTAGTGATGCCACAGGGGCTTAAGAATGCCCCTGCGACGTTTAATAGATGCGTAACGCATCTATTACGGTCGGTGCGGGACTTCGCACCGACGTACTTCGACGACGTGTTCGTCCACAGCCGGGCTGTGGGCGAGAAGGCAGACACCGAGATGCACAAAGAGCATCTCCGACAACTGCTTGCGCTGATGCGCAAGCACAAGTTATATGCAAATCTTAAGAAGTGCATATTCGGTGCGTCCGAGATTCCAGTTCTCGGATGCCTTGTCGGCAAGGACGGTGTCCGCCCTGATCCCGAAAAGATCAGGGTGATCAACGAGTGGCCTGCGCCCTCGAATGCAAAGGAACTGCGGCAGTTCCTTGGGTTGGCTACGTACTTGTGCAAGTACATACACGATTACGCTGGGCGTATTCGACCACTGTCGCGCCTCCTCAAGAAGGACGCGGAGTGGAGATGGTCTGCTGAATGTCAGCAGGCCTTCAATTCGGTCAAGCAGGGCCTGACCGAGGCGCCGATCTTGGCCGTCGCCGACCAAGATCGTCCGTTCGTTGTGTGTGACGCATCCGACTTTGCAATCGGATGCGCTCTGATGCAGTACGATCACGAAGGACGTGATCGTGTGATCTGCTATCAGTCTCGTCAGCTTAAGCAAGCTGAGCGCAACTACCCAGTACATGACAAGGAGCTCCTTGCCATGAAGTATGCGTTAGCCAAGTTCCGTGTCTATCTCCTTGGAGATAGACCCTTCGTGATCTACACCGATCACGCTTCTTTACGGACGGCCGTAAAGTCACCACATCTCTCTCAAGAATGGCACGGTGGCTGTCATTCTTCGCTGAATACAACTTCCAGGTTGAGTACAAACCTGGAAGGTTGAATGTGGTAGCCGACGCACTGTCGCGTCGGCCGGATTACAACTACAAGGTAGTTGACGTCAATGCCATTGGCATTGAACGCAGCAGTGTGCCCACATCGTCGCTGCTCGACGATGTGCGCAAGGCGTACTCGCTTGACGCGGACGCCAAGCGATTGCTGACCTATGTGGAGGCACCTTCCGACAGCGCGCATCGCGCGCTGCCTCCACATCTGAGATCCCGTGTGCACAGGTATAGTGCACACGACGGCTTGCTGCTATACAGTGCAGCTGACGACGATGTCGCTCGCATCGTCGTCCCTGATGATTATGATCTGCGCCTGCGGATCATATTCGAGTATCACGATGCCCCATCGGCTGGGCATCCGGGTCGAGAGAAGACGTACCTTCTTCTCTCGCGTGACTTCTACTGGCCTCGCCAGTACAAGTGGATCCGCAAGTACGTCCGTGCTTGCGAGGCGTGCCAACGAGTGAAGCCGACGCCGGCTTCACAAGCACCGCTACAGTCTCTGCCGATACCGGCAGAGTGTTGGGAGTCCATCAGTATGGACTTCATATTCGGGTTACCGCCCGACGCCAAGCGTCGGACTGGAGTGGTCGTCTTTGTCGACCGCTTCAGCAAGATGGTTCATCTTGCTGCGGTGCCTGCCCAAGTCACGTCCAAACAGACGGCACGTCTGTTTGTGGAGCTCATCTTCCGCTCTCACGGTATGCCCCGTGAGATAGTGTCCGACCGTGATCCAAGGTTCACGGCCGCGTTCTGGAAGGAGGTTTCGGCCTCCTTGGTACTCGGCTGTCGATGTCGACAGCCGACCACCCCAGACGGATGGTCAGACCGAGCGCGTGAATCGCGTGCTCGGTGACATCCTCAAGAGCTACGCCCACTCGTTCACCGAGTGGAGCGACTGTTTGCCGATGGCAGAGTTTGCCATCAACAACTCGGTGCATGCCTCTACGGGGCATACACCGTTCTACGTGAATGCCATGCGGCATCCACGAGTACCTGCCATGCTTGGCGGGGTGACAGCTCCCTTGAGTGGGGAGGATCTGTGAGCGAGCCACGCCCACAGGAAAATTTGAACGCCGTGACACGTAGTGCCACGCGCCAGAAGAGAGTACGCTTTGCGTCTGCACCGGGTGCAGGCGCTTTCGAGAACACTTCCGTGCCGGGCACGGAAGTTACAAGCAACGACGAAGTACCTTTCGCTCCGGGAGCGAAAGAAGACGACCAAGTACCCTTCGCTCTGGGAGCGAAGGAAGAAGACCAAGCACCTTTCGCTCCGGGAGCGAAAGGACAAGCGACGACCCGTCCCACGCCTGCTCCGGGAGCAGACGTGACGCAAGATGACGTGTTCGACTCGGAGTCGAACACCGGAAACCAAATGATACAGTGACGACGCAGGGCGACGTCACTGCTGCGACCAAGTACGTGTCCACACCCCATGTGGACACTCAAGATGACGAGCGCATCGTGCAGGGCACGATAGCGGACAAGGACGCATTGGTCGACACGACCAATGTCGATGCGAAAGACTTCGTGCAGAATCGACAAGCCGTCATGCGGTTTGTTCGTGATGCTATTGCATCTTCTGTCGACCGACAGAAGATGAACGCTGACAAGAAGTCACGCAACAACATTAGTGAGTTCAAAACGAATTCATTAGTTTTACTGTCTACGCAAAACTTGGCTAGACATGCAGTCTCGGACTTTGGAGCAAGCTTGCTTGCTCCACGCTTCATCGGCCCCTTTCGTGTCTTGCATCGCCAAGGCACAGCCTACACGCTGGACATACCAACCAGCATGAGACTGCACCCGACGTTCTATGTCGGGCGACTGAAGGCGTATCATGAGCATGATACGCCCGCGCGCTCATCCAACATGGGCACGAAGAAGCGTGATGGTCGAGCTACGACTCGTCACCTTCGTCGCGCTCGCGCGCAGAGCGCGAGCGACGCATGCGAACGCTCTCAACGAGCTTCGCAAACTTCCTCTCGACGTCCTCGACTCGAGACAGCGCGTCACCCGCTGTCTCGCGAGAAGCGGACACTCGCGACGAGAGGTTCGAGATCAGCTGACTTTGCTCAGCGATCGTCTTCCAAGCCTCACGGCGGAAGGCAGCATAGTCAGCCGCCAGTTGCTGGAAGGTCTGATCAGCCTCAAGCGGCTGATCAAAGCGACGAGGTTTCCCCCTCCGCCGGCACCTTTGCGGGCTGCCGACGGCTCAATTCGCTGGATTGTCGAGCGAATTGTAGCTCACCAGGAGCCACGCACTGACCAAGGTCAGCGTCGTTTTCGATGTCGTTGGAGAGGATACCCTCCCCAACACGACTCGTGGGAACCGCGGAATATCCTCGTGAGGGATATTCCGGAAATGGTGATGGCGTACGAAGACCGCCACCACCTCCGCCCGAGCCGAGACTAGGTCTCGGCTGGACAGTGTACCACCCCACGCCCCCGGGGACGGGTAGACGCGTAACGGGATCAGGCGGGGTGCTCTCTTCCCGGCATCCGGGAAGACAGTAAAGCGCCAGTCTCGGACTTCACTGGGTACTCGTATCGTCGAGTACCCATCGACTTCGTTCTCACGCAGTCTGTCCGCGTTGGGTGGACAGACTGGACACCGTTCTCCACGGGGAACGGCACAAGGTATACCAGCGCTTGCACTGAGTTCGTGCAAGCGGGTAGCCTTGCCAGCGCTATTATGTTTATAATAGCGCTCACGCATGCTTTCGAGGACGCTTTCGGAAAGCAGCAGCATCACTGTTCCAGTTCATAACGAACTGGTTCCAGCCCTGAGTCAGTGCGACTGTCTCAGAGACCTTGCTCTTAGCGCTATGGCGCACGCCCTTGAAATAGCGAAGAGCAAGGTACAGCGTCGCATAGTAGTTGCGACGCTCATCGGAGCCGGCCGCGAAGCCGAGCGCCTCTACGATATCATCATCTTTGATGGTATCGACTTGGAAGAGAGCACAAGGTGTGCCCTGGCCGCCTTCGTCGGACCATCGGAGGCGATGAATGCGCTCCGATGATAACTTCCACGGCTCAGCTCCCTGAGACTGAGCCGCGCTGCGCCCAACAGGCAAGGATGCCTGGGCGGAAGGAGAAACACCCGCGGATGGAGTTTCCGCGGGTCCACTGCTCTCAGACCGTGCACGCTTAGCGTGCACGACCTCGCCATCTTCTGGCGAGTCCTCACGTTGACGACGAGAGCCCGGCGACGGACTCTCGCGAAGAGGCTTGCTCACAGCAGGCTTGTCCCTCACGGGCGAAGAGTGCTCCTCTTCGTCCGCCAAAGAATCACTGTCGTAATCGACAATGAGACCAGGGTCTTCCTCATCACCATCACGTCCAGGGGACGTGGTGCGCGCAGCCTTCGCAGGCTGCGCGACAGTCGATTCACCCGCCCCGAAGGGACGGGTTGCCTTGGCGACGATAGCGCCGACTTGCTTAGCGCTCTCGCGCTCACGAGAGCGCTCTCTCTCCAATTGTAGTGCGTGATATTCACGCACTGACAGTGTCTTGCCACCCGATGGGGAATCCCCACCGGGTGCGGAGGTCTTGGGACTTTCGGGAGCCTTGGGGCTCCCGGGGACTCGGGACTTGACGCGCTCATTGCGAAATGAGCGTGAGTGTCTTCTCCGTTAAACGAAGAAGACGGAAAGTGACCACAGAAGAGATCGTGGTCACCGTTACCTCCCGAATGCGATACTCGCACTTTGAGAGGGGGTGGTGTAGCGGGCTACACAGGATAGTGTACCCGGGGTACACTAATACACGCAAACCCACTAGTGTGTGTGGGACACACACTAGCGACCAACATTACGAGCCGTCAATGTAACTATCATTGACGGGCGCTCAGGCGCACAGCTATTGGTTGAAAGGGCCACATTTCAACCAATCATGTGCATGCATTTCATGCATGCGTGAGAGCCAACCATGCTCTCACCCTTGCAATTAGATATCATCTTAAAGGGGTTTAGCGTAAAGATAAGGCCAGCCCGCCACGCGGCGGGCTGCCATTCAATTCAGTTTTCTATTTTGATCTAAAGTGTTAAGTATTTGCTTTAGAAATACGCGAGCTCGCGTATTTCTATCTTACATACAAACTTTAAGTCTACGCTTCCTCAATACGCGCATACTGTGTATGCTAAGAAACAGAGCGTAGCTCTCGCCCTGTTTCATATGGCTGGGCCGACCCCGCTGGGGGCAACTCAGCGGACAGGCCAACAAACGCCGACCAACCGGCGATTGTTGTGTTTGTTGCTATTGGATATCCATATCTGACGATTTGTGTGTTCTGCAATACCACACATCTATCCCAAAGATGCCTCCCATTTTCCTCACAGACTCCCACTGGGTCGCTTAAGTGAATGAATTCACTTCGGTCCATCTTGGTCCAGGTTCTTGAGACCACAGAGAATTCAGGTAGTCCAATCTACCCGCGTAGGTGGGATTGACTACGAGTGCTACCAGTATGACGGGCCACACAGCACGTTGCACAGAGGAAGTGCTAGGAGTATACAAACTCCAAGTGAACGGCAGTTCACGGGTTCCTGGTCGTAAGGGAACCGGTGGGTTTTATAGGGTAGATATAAGACTGAATAGATTTATAGTTAATGCCAGTTTGGCCTGTAATACAAACCTCCTATGAACTATACTAGATATAAGTCAACGTAGAATGGTTGGCTCCTATAGCCCAACGACGTATGCCACATCGCTCGTGTATGCCACACGACGGTAAGGCTGTATGCAGTTATGCAGGTTCATAGTATTTATGAACCAGGACCAGCCGTTCATAAATACTATGAACCTGCATAACTGCATACAAAGAATACATACGGAAGAGTGACGCGTGTCTCTCTTTGTGTAACCAGAGTACAACTGAGGCTACCCCGTTACACTTCCTATAGCGGCGTCTTGAGTGAGAGTCGATCGATCCTTGCCAAACAATCCAGGGGTTCCTTCGTAGTCTCCGTAGCACGCGCACTCAGTGGGCCAATATAATTCCGCCTGAGGCGAAGTCCGAAGGCGCTTGTGCACAAGGAGGCAAATTGAACTCTGTTTGTTCCGTAGCATTCTATCACCCTCTACCCTATGCTTCTCCTTTACGCTTCCCTTACATTCTTCGCCATGATATGCGGTCGCACTGGCTGCCGTCGCCGAATGATTGCGACCAAGATCTCGTTGTACAGTGGGTAAAACTCAGCCAACCATATCCTGTTTACGCCACTT
>JAAVTI010001091.1:0-163012 GCA_011947335.1 Phytophthora constricta | reverse complement strand
CGCATCGACTTTGCAATCGGATGCGCTCTGATGCAGTACGATCACGAAGGACGTGATCGTGTGATCTACTATCAGTCTCGTCAGCTTAAGCAAGCTGAGCGCAACTACCAGTACATGACAAGGAGCTCCTTGCCATGAAGTATGCGTTAGCCAAGTTCCGTGTCTCATCTCCTTGGAGATAGACCCCCGTGATCTACCGATCACGCTTCTTACGACGGCCGTAAAGTCACCATCTCTCTCAAAGAATGGCACGGTGGCTGTCATTCTTCGCTGAATACAACTTCCAGGTTGAGTACAAACCTGGAAGGTTGAATGCGGTAGCCGACGCACTGTCGTGGGCGGATTACAACTACAAGGTAGTTGACGTCACACATGGCATTGAACGCAGCAGTGTGCCCACATCGTCGCTGCTCGACGATGTGCGCAGGCGTACTCGCTTGACGCGGACGCCAAGCGATTGCTGACCTATGCGAGCACCTTCCGACAGCGCGCACGCGCTGCCTCCACATCTGAATCCCGTGTGCACGATGGTGCACACGGCTTGCTGCTATACAGTGCAGCTGACGACGATGTCGCTCGCATCGTCGTCCTGATGATTATGATCTGCGCCTGCGGATCATATTCGAGTATCACGATGCCCCATCGGCTGGGCATCCGGGTCGAGAGAAGACGTACCTTCTTCTCTCGCGTGACTTCTACTGGCTCGCCAGTACAAGTGGATCCGCAAGTACGTCCGTGCTTGCGAGGCGTGCCAACGAGTGAAGCCGACGCCAGCTTCACAAGCACCGCTACAGTCTCTGCCGATACCGGCAGAGTGCTGGGAGTCCATCAGTATGGACTTCATATTCGGGTTACACGCCCGACGCCAAGCGTCGGACTGGGTGTGGTCGTCTTTGTCGACCGCTTCAGCAAGATGGTTCATCTTGCTGCGGTGCCTGCCCAAAGTCGTCAAACAGACGGCACGTCTGTTTGTGGGCTCATCTTCCGCTCTCACGGTATGCCCCGTGAGATAGTGTCCGACCGTGATCCAAGGTTCGGCCGCGTTCTGGAAGGAGGTTTTCGGCCTCCTTGGTACTCGGCTGTCGATGTCGACAGCCGACCACTGAGACAGGATGGTCAGACCGAGCGCGTGAATCGCGTGCTCGGTGACATCCTCAAGAGCTACGCCCACTCGTTCACCGAGTGGAGCGACTGTTTGCCGATGGCAGAGTTTGCCATCAACAACTCGGTGCATGCCTCTACGGAGCATACACCGTTCTACGTGAATGCCATGCGGCATCCACGCGTACCTGCCATGCTTGGCGGGGTGACAGGCCTTGAAGTGGGGAGGATCTGTGAGCGAGCCACGCCCACAGGAAAATTTGAACGCCGTGACACGGTGCGCCACGCCAGAAGAGAGTCCGCTTTGCGTCTGCACCAAGTGGCGCTTTCGAGAACACTTCCGTGCCGGGCACGGAAGTACAAGCAACGATGGTATTCTTGCTCCGAGCAAAGAAGACGACCAAGTACTCTTCGCTCGGAGCGAAGGAAGAAGACTAGCACCTTTCGCTCCGGGAGCGAAAGGACAAGACGATCTGTCCCACGCCTGCTCCGGGAGCAGACGTGACGCAAGATGACGTGTTCGACTCGGAGTCGAACACCGGAAACCAAATTGATACAGTGACGACGCAGGGCGACGTCACTGCTGTGAAAGTACGTGTCCACACCCCATGTGGACACTCAGATGACGAGCGCATCGTGCAGGGCACGATAGCGGACAAGGACGCATTGGTCGACACGACCAATGTCGATGCGAAAGACTTCGTGCAGAATCGACAAGCCGTCATGCGGTTTGTTCGTGATGCTATTGCATCTTCTGTCGACCGACAGAAGATGAACGCTGACAAGAAGTCACGCAACAACATTAGTGAGTTCAAAACGAATTCATTAGTTTTACTGTCTACGCAAAACTTGGCTAGACATGCAGTCTCGGACTTTGGAGCAAGCAAGCTTGCTCCACGCTTCATCGGCCTCTTTCGTGTCTTGCATCGCCAAGGCACAGCCTACACGCTGGACATACCAACCAGCATGAGACTGCACCCGACGTTTTATGTCGGGCGACTGAAGGCGTATCATGAGCATGATACGCCCGCGCGCTCATCCAACATGGGCACGAAGAAGCGTGATGGTCGAGCTATGACTCGTCACCTTCGTCGCGCTCGCGCGCAGAGCGCGAGCGACGCATGCGAACGCTCTCAACGAGCTTCGCAAACTTCCTCTCGACGTCCTCGACTCGAGACAGCGCGTCACCCGCTGTCTCGCGAGAAGCGGACACTCGCGACGAGAGGTTCGAGATCAGCTGACTTTGCTCAGCAATCGTCTTCCAAGCCTCACGGCGGAAGGCAGCATAGTCAGCCGCCAGTTGCTGGAAGGTCTGATCAGCCTCAAGCGGCTGATCATAGCGACGAGGTTTTCCCCTCCGCCGGCACCTTTGCGGGCTGCCGACGGCTCAATTCGCTGGATTGTCGAGCGAATTGTAGCTCACCAGGAGCCACGCACTGACCAAGGTCAGCGTCGTTTTCGATGTCGTTGGAGAGGATACCCTCCCAACACGACTCGTGGGAACCGCGGAATATCCTCGTGAGGGATATTCCGGAAATGGTGATGGCGTACGAAGACCGCCACCACCTCCGCCCGAGCCGAGACTAGGTCTCGGCTGGACAGTATACCACCCCACGCCCCGGGGACGGGTAGACGCGTAACGGGATCAGGCGGGGTGCTCTCTTCCCGGCATCCGGGAAGACAGTAAAGCGCCAGTCTCGGACTTCACTGGGTACTCGTATCGTCGAGTACCCATCGAGTTCGTTCTCACGCAGTCTGTCCGCATTGGGTGGACAGACTGGACACCGTTTTCCACGGGGAACGGCACAAGGTATACCAGGGCTTGCACTAAGTTCGTGCAAGCGGGTAGCCTTGCCAGCGCTATTATGTTTATAATAGCGCTCACGCATGCCTTCGAGACGCTTTCGGAAAGCAGCAGCATCACTGTTCCAGTTCATAACGAACTGGTTCCAGCCCTGAGTCAGTGCGACTGTCTCAGAGACCTTGCTCTTAGCGCTATGGCGTGCGCCCTTGAAATAGCGAAGAGCAAGGTACAGCGTCGCATAGTAGTTGCGACGCTCATCGGAGTCGGCTGCGAAGCCGAGCGCCTCTACGATATCATCATCTTTAATGGTATCGACTTGGAAGAGAGCACAAGGTGTGCCCTGGCCGCCTTCGTCGGACCATCGGAGGCGATGAATGCGCTCCGATGATAACTTCCACGGATCAGCTCCCTGAGACTGAGCCGCTCTGCGCCCAACAGGCAAGGATGCCTGGGCGGAAGGAGAAACACCCGCGGATGGAGTTTCCGCGGGTCCACTACTCTCAGACCGTGCACGCTTAGCGTGCACCACCTCGCCATCTTCTGGCGAGTCCACACGTTGACGACGAGAGCCCGGCGACGGACTCTCGCGAAGGGGCTTGCTCACAGCAGGCTTGTCCCTCACGGGCGAAGAGTGCTCCTCTTCGTCCGCCAAAGAATCACTGTCGTAATCGACAATGAGACCAGGGTCTTCCTCGTCACCATCACGTCCAGGGGACGTGGTGCGCGCAGCCTTCGCAGGCTGCGTGACAGTCGATTCACCCGCCCCGAAGGGACGGGTTGCCTTGGCGACGATAGCGCCGACTTGCTTAGCGCTCTCACGCTCACGAGAGCGCTCTCTCTCAATTGTAGTGCGTGATATTCACGCACTGACAGTGTCTTGCCACCCGATGGGGAATCCCCACCGGGTGCGGAGGTCTTGGGACTTTCGGGAGCCTTGGGGCTCCCGGGGACTCGGGACTTGACGCGCTCATTGCGAAATGAGGGTGAGTGTCTTCTCTGTTAAACGAAGAAGACGGAAAGTGACCACAGAAGAGATCGTGGTCACCGTTACCTCCCGAATGCGATACTCGCACTTTGAGAGGGGGTGAGCGGGGCTACACAGGATAGTGTACCCGGGGTACACTAATACACGCAAACCCACTAGTGTGTGTGGGACACACACTAGCGACCAACATTACGAGCCGTCAATGTAACTATCATTGACGGGCGCTCAGGCGCACAGCTATTGGTTGAAAGGGCCACATTTCAACCAATCATGTGCATGCATTTCATGCATGCGTGAGAGCCAACCATGCTCTCACCCTTGCAATTAGATATCGTCTTCAAGGGGTTTAGCGTAAAGATAAGGCCAGCGCGCCACGCGGCGGGCTGCCATTCAATTCAGTTTTCTTTTTTATCTAAAGTGTTAAGTATTTGCTTTAGAAATACGCGGGCTCGCGTATTCTATCTTACATACAAACTTTAAGTTTACGCTTCCTCAATACACGCATACTGTGTATGCAAAGAAACAGAGCGTAGCTCTCGCCCTGTTTCATCCGGCTGGGCCGACCCGCTGGGGGCAACTCAGCGGCGGGCCAACAAACGCCGACCTAACTCGGCGATTGTTGTGTTTGTTGCTATTGGATATCCATATCTGACGATTTGTGTGTTCTGCAATACCACACATCTATCCCAAAGATGCCTCCCATTTTCCTCACAGACTCCCACTGGGTCGCTTAAGTGAATGAATTCACTTCGGTCCATCTTGGTCCAGGTTCTTGAGACCACAGAGGATTCAGGTAGTCCAATCTACCCGCGTAGGTGCAGGATTGACTACGAGTGCTACCAGGTATGACGGGCCACACAGCACGTTGCACAGAGGAAGTGCTAGGAGTATACAAACTCCAAGTGAACGGCAGTTCACGGGTTCCTGGTCGTAAGGGAACCGGTGGGTTTTATAGGGTAGATATAAGACTGAATAGATTTATAGTTAATGCCAGTTTGGCCTGTAATACAAACCTCCTATGAACTATACTAGATATAAGTCAACGTAGAATGGTTGGCTCCTATAGCCCAACGACGTATGCCACATCGCTCGTGTATGCCACACGACGGTAAGGCTGTATGCAGTTATGCAGGTTCATAGTATTTATGAACCAGGACCAGCCGTTCATAAATACTATGAACCTGCATAACTGCATACAAAGAATGCATACGGAAGAGTGACGCGTGTCTCTCTTTGTGTAACCAGAGTACAACTGAGGCTACCCCGTTACACTTCCTATAGCGGCGTCTTGAGTGAGAGTCGATCGATCCTTGCCAAACAATCCAGGGGTTCCTTCGTAGTCTCCGTAGCACGCAGCGAGCACTCAGTGGGCCAATATAATTCCCGCCTGAGGCGAAGTCCGAAGGCGCTTGTGCACAAGGAGGCAAATTGAACTCTGTTTGTTCCGTAGCATTCCTATCACCCTCTACCCTATGCTTCTCCTTTACGCTTCCCTTACATTCTTCGCCATGATATGCGGTCGCACTGGCTGCCGTCGCCGAATGATTGCGACCAAGATCTCGTTGTACAGTGGGTAAAACTCAGCCAACCATATCCTGTTTACGCCACTTGGTTGGTTTCAACCTTAGGTCAAACCGCGTTCCTCAATGACTGTTCCCTCACGCGGTCCAAATCGGTGTATCGAAATCATTGTTCCATCAACCCATGATCTGGGCAACCGAGATCTGGTCTGATCAACCACGAAAATCGCGTACCGGAATGATTTTGCCGATCTCGATCTGGGACGTACTGAACCAAACCCCTGATGGCGTAATCTGATCTTGGGGAGACTTCCTGGTAGTCTTTTATTTCCGGGAAGCCAGGCTGTGGTCATGTGGTGGAGCGCATCTCAGATTGAGAGGTGGAGACCAAAGTCCGAGATCTTGACTGATGGGAAGAGAGTGATCTCGTGTGACGTGATGGGTACGGTGGTACAATGTGGATACTTCACTGAATATTCGTGCGACATGATGGGTACAGTGGTACCGGGTGGATTCTTTGCTGAACACTATGATTGCGTACTCGGTTACGTAATCATGTGGTTAGGTTTGGGGAACTTGCCAGATCAATGATGACGCAATCATGATAATACCTGATCTCGAACCACCTATGACACAGCGCGATCTCGATCTGAAGTTTTATATACAGTCATTTCGACACGCGATCTCGGACTGATGTGAGATCGCCCGATCTTGACCGATCTCAGGGACACCGATCTCAGGTACACAGAATGTCGGATGACCGATTTCGGACACATCGATCTCGACCGACCAATCTCGGACATATCGATCTCAGATGACCGATCTCGAATACATTGAGATCGACCGACCGATCTCGGACACATCGATCTCGGTCGACCGATCTCAGACCAGATGAACTTATCATTTCGATACGTCGACTTGATCTGGCATATGGCTGAACCTATCAAGCGGCATGAAGCAAGAATGATGGTTAACTGAGTTGTACCCAAGGACGTGCGACCTTTGTCGCAATCTTTCGACGACGGAAGCCAGTGCGACCACACATCAAGGCAGACGATCAAGGCAGACGCAAGGGAGTGTAGAGGAGAAGCAGAGGATAGTGGATGATAGGAATGCTAAAGAACAAACAGAGTCGATTTTACCTTCTAGGACGCAAGTGGTTCAAGTCTGGGGCAGGAAGTACATTGGCCTACCCAGCACCCGTCAGTCTTCGGAAGAACTTACGTTGGAACCCTGGATCGCTTGGCCAGGGCCCATTCATCTCTCACGTAAAGACCCCGCTATCGGAAGCGGCAAGCAGAAAAGGAAAAGGACAAGGGGCCGTAACACGCACCCCGCAAGGCAACCCCAGGGCCCAGAGAACAAGTCTGGCCCGTCAGCGCCCGATCTCGAATTATCGATCAAGCATGACACCCCAACCCGCTGCTGCCTGAAGAAGTTACCGCGCAGCAGCACCCAGTCCCGCGTCTCGCCAGGACGGTTCGTCCGACAACACGCACGTCTCTTTGAGACACCAGAAGAGCAGATCCAGCCCCGCCAACGGGTACACAAGGTGAGGAGCGTTTCAGCACTCACGGCTGATCGGAGTATCCCCTCCGTTAGTTGGCAGTTCGGGCGCCGTGTGTGAGTGGGTCGCGAACGCGTTTTTCACGACTTCCGCTACACCACAGTCACTCTTTGTGGAGGGCACTTCCGTGAGGTAGCGATAGTCACTCTTCCGGATGTCACTCTCGCGAGGTGCCCCCATTTTGGATTCTCCACTTCACCACAATTACTTCTATACACGCTACGGTATCAACTACACTTATTATTCGTATTCAACCCCTACCCGTTTGGATGGCCCATCTATATAAATTACCAGGTCTTCGCTTCACAGAGCGTCAGATCCCACAGATCCTTTCTTTGCTCCGAAAATAAATTTCAGCGAACGAGCATTGGAATTTTAAAATCAGAATATGCTACTTAAATTAAGCTGAAGTCGTCCAAACTGACGTTGCTTCGAACAAAAACTCTATGAACTATGGGACTTGTGAAGATTTCATTCACACATTGAAAACCTGGCGGAGCATAAAGCAAGCAAAAGTAGGAGTGGAAGCGGCGAGAAGCCCAACGTGACAGTAGATACAACAGACTGGATCGTAGAGGTGCGCACAGAGGTACGACTGGAACGAGAGATAACGTTCTGGTCCGGGCAGATGCTGCGGCTGCGAAGCCAACGCAGCAGATGCCAAATACCCCAAACAAGGATGCTGCTAACATGCATGGCATACATGTGCCAATAGTGTAGGAGTGACAGACGGATCGGTGAGGAAATCCAGCCAGTATTCCTAGAGGACTTGGGAAATCCAAACGGACGGAAAATGCCATGTCAATGCACTTCACACAGATCGACCTGGGCGAAGAACTTTTCCATAGTTAGAAACCCTTTTGGAGGAATATGTGCTGATTTTTCTATTTCATATTTTGTCAGAGGGTTTAGTAATAATTACTTAGCTTTGTAGACACGCGTGTCTAGTTCGTCATGGGAGCCGACATTTTAGTTCATTTGAGCGGGTATTTCAAGTCTGGGGATAAACTGACGATGGGTTCATCTGTTCAGATGCCGTTGGGGGAGAAGGAAACATCGATTTTGGGTTAGATCTCATTGTCACTAACTATCGAGCCATTGATCTTGTGGCTTAAAGCCTGAAATCCTAGGTGGTGCTTCAACTTTACGAATACATTAGAGGTCACCAAGTCTCCCGTGCAGTGGTGGGTCATCTTAGAGATGCGAGGGTTCACCACGTCCTTCGCGCATTGGTGGGATGTCTTCGACACGACGGAATCACCAAATTTGTCATGCTTGGAGCGTGATCTTAAACGCGGAGATTGTACCATGTCCCCCGCGATTCGGTGTGATATCTTGAACATGAAGGGGCCACCAAGTCCTTGCTTGAGCTGAAGCGCGATGGGTTACCAGGTCCGTCGCATATCTTGAACACACGAGGTACAGCCACAAAGCCTCCCGTGTGGTGACAAATGTGATCTTGAACGCGAAGGAGTCGCCGATTCCAGTGCGTCTTGGTACAAAACTTATACACGCCGGGGTTGTCAGGCCCTTTGTTCTGTGGCGGAGAGTGGACGAAGCGTCTAGCACACCGCCGGACCATGCTAGATGCCTGGAACCCCTTCTCTCCCATTCTCAACCCCACCGCAGGGGGCTTCGCGTCCGAAAACTAATACCGTGCGTTGCCCGGGATTATCTGGATATGTTTGCTCTGAACGATCACGAAGCGAACTTTTCGCAAACTTTGTGTGTCACAACGCAATTTGGACTCCTTGACAAAGCTAGTCGGCATTCAGTGCCTGCTTGTGGAACCGTACTTGAGAGAAAACAATTCACGCAACCTAAGCCTTCATCCTCTCTAGCCTCGAACTTTCTTGGAGTGCGTCTTCCGAGGAACACAATACTCAAGAAAACATTTCGTGAGCAGCGCCATCAGATATAGCTGGCTCAATGTTTTTACTCTCATGACAGCGATGTATAAGGATGATCGGTGCGGAGCTTTTCGCGTTAAATGCTAATGGTAGGTGCGGATTAATCGATTTCCACAGCCGAGTCAACTCTGCAGTTGTCGTCGCCAGAGATAATCTCGGCGTGAAAGTTTCCGCACAGCGATCCAGTATCACCTAGGCAAATTCAAACAGAGGCAGCCCCTAGGGAGTGGTGTGCACGAAAGTTAATACGCTCTAAGCCGAGGTGTTCTAATCAGGAAAGTTTGATTCTTGGCGCTGCCTGTACCGAAATGGTGATCGGGTCCAGCAATCGTGGACATGGCTTTCAATCCGACCTAAAATACAGATGAACCCCTCAATTGTCATAGCGTCGGAAACAGCAAAATTATTCCAATTTAGGGGTATTCCAATCTCGGGGTGTGCCGTTTTAGGGGTACACTAAGTTGCAGCTTCAGCCATTCATCCCGCAGACCAACTAATTGTGCTCAGAGCTCAGAGAGCACCTTTCGCAAGCTCTCGCCCAATGCCGCCGCCGAATGTCGCTCACCAACGCTCAAAAGCTGCTAATTTGTCAGCACCACACGCAATCTAGATGACGCGAGCCATATTTTTAAAATGCTCAAGGAAATGGACTCGAGGTTTAGAATGCAGCATCGTAAATGCCTCCTACTTCTTGGCAACGCTACTGTCCAGGGGGTATGATGAGGCCGCTTTGACGAATGTTAAGGTGGTATTTCTCCCAACCACCAGCAAACGGCAGCCGTTAGATGCAGGTATGATGACAGCATTTAAAAGGCGATATGCCGACGGCGTCAGATACAGCATGTTGTAAATATTTTTGAGGCGTTGGGCTGCTACAGGCCTCCTAGACTATTTTAACTGCAAATTTGATGAACCTGAAGAGAAAGATGCTATTACAGAGGAGCTTTCGACCATGTTGTCGAGACTTCACGCCAACAATCCGATGTCAGCTGATGAGCTGCTTAATCCAGAGGACGAGAATGAAATCGTGGACGAGCCGACTGACGAGGACTTTTGCGGGATCGAGGAGCAGGAGAGTGCCGACAATGATTTTGCTATGGATGAATATCGTTAAAACTCCGACCGCATTTAAGATTTGTATACTGACGATTAGCCAATCATAGAGCTCTAATATCATCGGTAGCGAATCAGAACGCATCTGGTCGTGTTTTCAACCAATCGCGTAGCGGGTCCTATGCCTGGTCGTCGCTCCGACATATCGGGTCGGAAGGGAAGCAAAGTTATTGCTATCTCCCTACAAAACTAGAGTCATTCGCATATTTCCCGAATAACACGCATCCACCGACCGAACTCCGGCCCACGAGATGAGCCTCGACGACCTCGCCCCTGCCAACACGAGCGTGCCCGTGACAGTGCGGCCCGTTCGTTCATGAAGTTCTTAGAGGAAGAAGAAGTGAGTTGGCAGTACTTGAAGACGTGCAAGAAGCGTGACAGTGCTCCGCTCGTCTTAGAAGTAGTGGTAGCAAGTTCGGAATCCATCTGGCGTTCAAGGAAGGCCGCAAGGGAAGCTTCTCGCTCGGCATTCAGTGATGCAGTACTTCCGCCAAGCCAAGAACTGGCTCCTGGACCAATTTCCACAGCACCGTGCCGGTGTGGACGCACGTCTGCTCAAGAAGGGTCAGACGCTGGAGCGGTACTGCTTAAAGCGCGAGTCCGGAGGTTTCGTAAACAAGGCCCCCGCATGCACGAAGAAGGCGCTCAAGAAAATGATGCTGGATTTGTATTCAAGTGCTTCCTCGCCTGCTGATTACCAAGACGCAGCGCTTATATGCCTGCTTTGGTTTCTTTTGGTCGAGCGTCCGACTTGACGCTGCTTCGAAAGCCGAACCTAAGCATTGCATCTGGCGACGTCTTCTTCGTCCGGTTCATCCGCATCAAGACCTCGGAAGAGCAAGGCCTCTCCCTTTTCCCTGACGACGACTTAGCGACGTGCCCTCTCATCGCTATTGCGCTCGCGTTGATCCTGCAAACATCACCGACGGCTTCTCTCCTCAGCCATCTACCCGAGCAGAAGCTGCTAGCGACGTCAGAGCTTGGTCCGTCCACCCCATGTATGACGTGCTTGATCGTCGAGAGGGTGTGGCGTTAGTCAACCTGAGTCTGACAAGCCGAAGGACGCGCAAACAAATGCTCCAGGAGTCCACAGCTACGTGAACCGCGTTCTTGAGCGTGTTACCGAAAACGCTGGAGTCTCAGAGCATCTCACCTCTCACTCCTTTCGCCGAGGAGGTGCGCAGCATGCCAACAGCGCGGGTCTCAGCGCGCGGTGGATATTTGATCGAGGAGCTTGGAATATGACGGCGACAAACAAAGCCTTCGCCTATGTCTTCAACACGCCGAGTGAGGATCACAAAGTCGCCAAAGTCTTGAGTAGCCATGCGCCCGCGAAGAAAGTGCCGCTGTTTTCGCTTGATATGTTTGACACCCACACACGAACCAAGGTCGAAGCTGTAGCAGCTTTACTCTTCAACGCTTCGTTGGGCTTGGAATCTGCGCAATTCAACGTGAGTCAACGCGTGGCAGAGACTCTGACGGCGTACCTGATCCTCCACTATCCGTCGATAAAGCACTTCAATGTCGGGGTCATGCCTTGGAGAGACTTGAACTCTGTGTCATCACGTGTGGTATGCCATCGCTGAGCTGTTAGCGTGGTCGTCGCACATCGCCAGCTCATGCAACAAGCAAAAAAATCTGGGGAGGACACAGCACCAAAAGAGACATCATCTGCAATCGCTGAGCATCCAATGTTCGTTCGTCAAACGGCCTTGATTGAACAGTAATTCAGGTGAATCAGCGCCTCGACGCATGACTAGCTATCATGGAAGCTAAGATCTGTGAAGAACCACAGCACACACCAACGAAAACAAGAGAAGTGAGGATGAGGAAGGCACCAGCGTGCGACCAGCAAAGCGTCGACGTGCATCAGCCGCTACAAACCTGAAAGATGTGTGGTTCACTTGGTATGCACAAGAGCCTCGGTTGTGGAGCTCGACGGACAGCCAAAGCAAGCACGCAAATCCAACGCAAAGTGGCTGGTGGCTTTCATGAAGCTGTTCTTGACAACGGGCTTCCATCTTGAAGAAGACTCGCCACGGTACCGCGACGATGTCATCGAGTTTGGCACTACTGCAGAAGTCACGATGCTGGCGTTTCTTCGTAGTCACGACATAGTCGCTCGAGGAAGCCACAACATCTTGAAACACATGCGCTCGCTACACAAGTCGGGGGCACTCAACGATCATGTGGCCCACTTTCGACAGATTCAAGCTGCAGGTCAAATCACTGACCCTTCTCCGCCTTACACGCACAACATCATTCAGTTAGTTGTAGTGTAAGCCAATGAATTTCCGTACCTTGTCTCCAACATTCATTTCGTCTTTTGCTCCCCAAGACAAGGCCTCCTTCGCTTCACGATGCCGATCGTCAGGCCGCCTGAATATTCGATCAGCTCCAAGAAGGCATTCAAGTCCCTGTGCATCAAGACAGCTCAAAGCATCGGTGGATTTCGCGTTAGTGACGAGGCCATCCGCCATCTTCGCCTTACCATGGTGTGCACTGTGGAGACTGCCACACTTCGTCCTGAAGCTTTGCGTGCTATCTTCGTGTCGCTCGCCGAAAAGAAGAAGCGCCGCATTAACCTTGACGATGTGCGCGAGTGGCTTCAGCCCGAAGAGCGCAGTGCCAGCACGGACACCGGAGATGCTGACGAAGACGCTAGTGAACAGGAGTGGAGCCCTAGCTCAAGTCTTGAAGCCCAGCCGCTCTTCGGTGTACGCAAGATCTTGATCGCAAACGCGTCGAGGGACCGACGTACTACCTAGTAGACTGGGAGCTGACCTTCGAGCCACGAAAGCATGCTAGAGAGACGCAGATTGCTCGCTTTGAAAGGGAGCGTCGCGCTCTTGTTCGTCGCACCTACATCGAAGACAAGGCAAAGGAGGACAACTCGCTAAACATGACCGTGGGGTAAACAAGAAACGATTGGGCTGCAAACAATGTTTGATTATAAGCTTATATGATGGTAGAATCTCACTCGTACAACAATGTTAGCCCCCAAGCACGGAACACAAAGCTTAACCTCCTTCCGGAACAGCAATGTTAACCTCCTAGCTTAGGACGGCACAAAGGTAAACAAGCCCCGCATGTATACACCGTCCGGATAAGGTGCCAGCTGATTTTGCAGATGCATACCCAAAGAATCCCAACGTATACTTAAGCTTACAGAAGTATACTATGTAGCCATCCGCCTCGTCTACACTCCGTACTTGCGTCGAACACCAATGACGAGGCCGGCGAAGAACTCGCTCGACTTGGTTTTCTTCGACTTTTCGAAGTACCAAGAGCGCCAAAGACACCCGTCGAGGTAGCTGGGGACCTTGGTCTTCTTCATCCCGCGCTCGCTCTTCATCCGCGCCTTTATCTTCACCTCCCATATCCCTTCGATACGGTTGGTGCAGGCGCCGGTGACAGGGTCGACAAAGTTCTTCGAATGATTTACCCATTGATGCTTGTACCTCATGCCGGACGGCATCCTGTTGTTCTCCAGCGTGTGCATGAAGCCCTTGCGCCGCCCGCGTGTCACCTCTGTCACGTATGACTTGAACTGATCAGAGATAATCATAGTACGTCATAACAATATTAGTACCGAAGTAATACACATAGTGATACACCTTAGTGACACACACTTACCCAGCCTTGATGTACTTCTTGATGGCGCGGGAAAGGTTGGGCTTCGTGCGGTCATCGAATACGACCTTAGCGAACCACTTCTTCGTGGAGCGGTCGACGCCTCCAAAGATCCAGTAGTCCGGGTGCTTCGTTCCCGATGGTACTTCTGCTTCTTCTTCATGCTCGTCTCGTCAATCTCGACGACATGTCCGACGCCGCCGATCTGCAGTATCATTTGTAAACGATAGTATACACGATAAGAGCAAAATGAAACAACTTAACCTGCATATCGCAGCGCAGCATCTCCGCGGTGCAGATATCGCGCGCGTAGGCGTACCACTGGCCAGCGGTCTTGAACGTGAGCTCGAAGTGCTGAGCGGCCTTCATGACGTGCGTCCCGCTGGCCCAGAAGAACAGAATCTTGACCAACTTGGAGAGGGGGCCGAGGAGCGCGCGAAGAAGGAGTTGCGCCTGATCGACCGCTCCAAGCGGCACCCGGAGCGAGTGCAGCGCCAGCGAGCGCCGCTGCGGGTCATTCCCTGCCGCATTTAGGGCAGTCTGCGGTGCCCGCTATGAGCCCGACGCGCATGCACCACACGATCGCGCCCTCTTCCGATGCACACGCAGACACGACCGAGTTGAATGTGAACGCGGACGCGTCCACGCTCACGTCGTACTCGTACGACGCCATGTCCGAGCCAGATACGAAGGGCTTGCTGCTTGGGGGTCTTTGGGAATTGAGTGGTTTGCGATCGTCTAGCAAGGGTGGGAGTTCGGGCGGGAGCGTACGTAATATTACGTGGTAGCAGGGTATACACGGCCCGGATGTCGTATACATGCGGGGCTTGTTTACCTTTGTGCCCTTAGGACACAAAGTTTAACTGGAGAGAGCTCTACATCGCAAACCACCAGTAGCACTCAGTCACACACACACAGCACACCGCACACGCGCGCACGCTCTCACACTGATGCTCATAGCTGGAATCGAACCAGCACCTCCAAGTTTGTTAGGCTCGGACCCGTCCTTCGGGCAACATGAGCAGGGATACGAGACTTAAGCACAAGCGTGCCAAAAATCCCGAATGAAACAACATTCAACGCGTCGGCAGCGCTGAGCCACTAATATAAACGCTGTGGCTGGCCAGTCATTTGTATGCGTAATTACACGCTTTGCTTTTTACAGCCGTAATTACTGTCTGTAAGAACAGAGTTCTTACGCAAGTGCCTATTTTAGTAGCCCCCGATTTCTCGAGTCATCCCTCATTTTTCAATATGCCAGTTGCGGCTCACAAGGCTCTGTTGCTAAAAACTGTGCATTTTTCTTTGGCTCCTAACTTCTCCCACAGGCCGTTTCAGAGCCTGTGAATGCGCCTATAGTCTTGCCCTTTTGCACGCTGCTAGCTGTAACGAATCGACACATGCTATCTTCTGACCTACCCTCATCTTGCGTTAAGGTACGAGTCCCTCCCTCTGTTTTTGTCACGTGTACCGCATTTTCGGTACCGTCGGAGAAAGTCGGGGTCGGAGCCGTGATGGTATGGTATAATATTCACGCTATTCCAACCAAGCCTAGTCTGTCAAAATCTCTGACTGGCGAATCCACCAATAAGAACGCACTATTTATGTATATTTGTCCAATCACTTGTGCTTGCGAAAATTTGCATTGTTCCAACCAATCCGATCATATTTAGTCGGAATATTCTGAGAATATGTTCTATTCAATACAAAACTTCATATCAACGCATATACTAAAAATATCCTGCGGTTTCCGATCTAGGCCACGGTAAATAAACCTTCACAATTAAAAGCAGTGTGCAAAGGTGGAGCCATGTCCATCGCGTCGTTGGCTCCTGCCAACAGTAAGAAGGCGAGGGTGACAGCGATAAATTCCTTTACTGCATTTCTTGAGGCTGAGAACATGACACTAGATGAAGCTCACGCTCTAATCGGAGGTGACAAGACCGGTAAGACACTTAGAATTATGCTAGACAAGTATGCGTATACTCTAGCGAGATCGACAGACAAGGCTCGCTCGACGAACACCTACCTGCCTTGCGTACTTTGGCAATGTCAAGAACTGGCTGCTGGACAACAATCCAGAGCAGGGGGCGATAGTAAAGCCACAGCTGCAGAAAATTCTATCAGGACTTGGTAAGTTCTGCAACAACCGCGAGGATGGCGTCTTTGAAAAGAAAGCACCCCCGTGCTCCAAGCAAGACCTCGAAAATATCGTCCGGTTATTGTATACTTCTCCCTCTGCGGACAGCGTATATCTAGATGCATCTCTGGTGGTGATGATGTGGTATCTGTACGGGCGTAGCTCCGACGCAGAGCAACTCGAGAAGCAACAACTCTCTGTACTACCAGGTAATGCCTTTATTGATTTTGCTGTGTGTTAGATCATGTCATTCTAAACCCGTGGTGTCTAATTAGGTGGCGTCCTCTTCCTCCGATTCAAGAGGGTGAAAACAGCTTTAATGCAAGGTATTTCGTTGTTTAAGGATCCCACGAGCTTCTTAACATGTCCGCTATTTACCTTGGCTGCTGCCCTGGCAATGCAAACGGCTCCATCCAAGCGCTTCTTCCCTCAGTTTCTTGGTATGAAGCGCAGCGCCGCCAACGCACAAGACATTGAAGAGCTAACCCTCGTCGAGCTTCTCGAGGCTGACGAAAGTCTGGAGGCTGCAATAAATCCCCGGCAGTCCTCTACGAAGCGCGCTGTACCTGGCGCACAAGCATATGTGAACAGGTTGTTGGTTAGAGTGAAGCAAGTCGCTCAAGTAAAGAAGGTTAGACTCACACCTGACCTTACCTCGCACTCCTTCCGCCGTGGTGCAGCCATGCACGCCAACGACGGAAGCCTCGCTAAGAACTGGATTATTGAGCGCGGAGGCTGGCAGCTGGATCGAGTCAACAAAGCCTTCGGGTACATGCTGGGAACGACACAAGCCGATCAGAAGGTGGCGCGCGTCCTGAGCGGATGGAGCCCTCAACAAGGCGCGCGGCTTCCTTGTATGAGTGCGCTCGAGCAGCCCATCCTTGCCCGCGCTCAGAAGCTGTTGTCGCTGCTCTTCTCTAGAACGACGGCGTTCGCTGACTCTGCGCTGAACCTTAATGAAGAGGTCGTGGAGGTCTTGACAGCCACATTGGTGATGCACTACCCCGACATGCTGCTGCTGTCTGAAGGTAGCGCACTCGTCGCAAAAATGCGCGAAGCCATGGCCGCACGAGCGATAGGAGAAACGGAGGTGCTGGCATGGAGTGCCACCATTCGGCATGCTTTCCATCCTCCGCCAGAGTCCAGCAGCCCACGTGAGAAGTTCAGCTAGCCCTCGGCTGTGCTTGAGCTCTTGAACCGCCAGTCCGAGCAGATTGACGTGCTGATCCTGCAGAACAGGCGGCTAGGGGATCGACTGTTAGCAGTTGAAGCGCATCTGCAAACACAGTTAGGTGAGCCGACACCAAGCTCACAAAATGGCGCTGACCAACAAGCCGCCACATCGACACCCCAGCAGGGAAAACAAACCGTATGCCCGAAGAAGAGGGGCTCGCAGTCACTGTCAGCAGTCTGGTACCAATGGTTTACGGCTGAACCACGTGTGTATATCTCGCGCACTGTAAAAACAACGCTGTACGAGTTTAGACACGCAGTAGGGTACATGATGCTGTTCTTACCGACGGGATTCGCGCTTGACGAGGCGTCACCTGCGTTCAAATGCGACGTGCTGGACATTGGGAAACGGGCTCAAGAGAACACGACCGCCTTCTCGAAAGCGAATGGGTCTGCAGCGCTTGCAGCCGGCACCGCGCTAAAAGCTCTTCGCAAGCTACACAAGGCTGGAAATCCTGACGCGCTCATAGCCCAATTTCATGAGCGTGTCGACATCGGGCATTATTGATTCGACTCCTGCTGCCTCACTCCCTGCCTTTGTTCGCCTTCGCCCCACGCAATAGCCTGTATACAAAGACTTCATACAATAATGCACAACAATTCCAGCATAGTTAATTGAAGACGATGACCGGTTTCGAACCGGCCCGCAGCAAAGCTGCTCCTCCATCCGATGGAGGCACCGTCACGGGGTAAGCACAGATACCAGTATCACCAGCAGCAGCAGTCGTCAAAGAGAGCAAGCAGAGAGACGGATGACGACGTACCCACACAGAAGGAATCGGTGGCAAGATGGCGCCCTCGCACGGAAGCTACGCCTCGCTCTTGACTCCTCTGCCTTGTCTTGAGCCGGCTCTGCGCTTGGGCAACAACTTGTGCTTGGTTCGGGTGGGCTCCGCGGCCGCGAGGTCTTGAGCAGGTGCCGTGAAGCGCCGGTCGTCTGGTGCTGCTCTTGGGGGTCACCGGTCTCCGTAGGGGCGGCTCCAAACGGTGAATGGTGGCTGAGCACGTGGCAGCGATTGGGTGACTAGTCACTAATCAGAGTTAATGTCACAAATTTGAGTTTGGACTTTTACCGGTACTGGTTGGAATCGGTCAGACAGAGCGGGAATTTTTACGGTATGGACGATGCATGCGGGAATGCTTCTGACAAAGAAGAAGAGGAGTTGACTGCCGCCGAAATCAACTATTATCTCAGATGGATAGGGAAGCTTTTATTTCATGCCGATACTACAGGAGTGTCAGATAGATTGGTGAGCGGACTTCGTGCAATGCAGCGATATTCCGAGAGGAATTGGGAAACAAACAAGGACGGAAGATGCAGGTGCCAATGCTAGACTTCATAGATCGACCTGTACGACTTTGACTTTAGCCATAGTTAAGCACCCTTTTGACGGAATATATGTCGATTTATTATTCCACATTCCGTCTGAGGGGATTTAGTAATAAATACTTAGCGTTGTATGCCATGCGTGCCTACTTGGTCATCGGGAACCCACCTTCTATTTCATTTGAGGGTGTATTCTAAGTCTGGGAATTACTAACGAGGGGTTCATCTGTACACGTTTCCTGAGGTCGCTTGATTGACGATGTAGTACGAATGTTGTTCTTCACCAGTTCGGTCAACACTCACCTACCTTGGAATAAACTACATGTATTACAGTTAATTAAGGTTACACCACAAAAACCTTTCCGATTGTAACAACTATAGTTTGACGAAATTACAAAGATATCCAACTATGTAATTTCACAGGATTCACGAGGGTTCACGAACCCGCCTAAAACTGTGGATATCAATATCGAGAGAATAGCTCCTCCGAAGAGCGCTGAATAAGCTTCCAGATCCAACTGATCTGTGTCTAAGGCGGTCGAGTGCAAAGTGCCTCTGTTCAGATACCGGAACGCTTGGGTTGGGTGAAGGAAACACAATTCTCAATTTCCGTTTAAGTACGAATCCATATGACTTAATAATATTAAACAACAAAACGGCCGAGCTCCATGATGCGGGGAAGCGACAGCTGTGAGGAATGCGCCCGCTTACGGCAAGCAACTCCTGCCACAAACAACGGGACTTCGCACACGAGCCACACAAGATTGGCTCTCGACAAGCACATTCCGAGTCCCCAAACATACAGGCATCCCTCTCCCCTCCTCGTCTTCAGCCATTGTGGACGACAACGCAACAACGGGCTGCGACGCAGCTCTCGTCAGCACTACGGCACTTCATGCATAGGTTTTTAGTTCGGCAGACGGTATTGAACGCTGATGTTGAACGACCGAGGAACAGCAACAAGTGACAGCTTCACTCGTGTTGCTCGAAATTTCGTGTTGTGGTGGTGAAGGAAGCTTCTGACACTACAGGACTATGAAGATTCTATATAGCATTTTTGTTTATGCTATATAGAATCTTCATAGTCTGTAGTGTTCACTATTGTCTTTGCCGGCGAGTTGGAAGGTTCAACCGACAGCTTTTGTTGGAGGCGAAGCCTAGTGTGTTCCTGTGAAACTTGGTCAAAGGAAAAGTTTCGTGTTGTGGTCCCTTTCCCTATCGTCTACTAAGTATTTTTGTTTTGCAAATGCGGCATGTGGTGTGTGATTATGCAGACAATCCTCTTCTCAGTGATAGCCTTGGGAAGAGGCTATTTATCACTAGTAAGAGGTATCACTATCAAAGATTGAACAGTACACCGAGGTACAATTAGCCTTGGGAGTGTCTTCTGCTTGCTGCAGCACTGGTGGTGACATTGTGGTTTAGCTTAGGAGCGTGGAGTGCTGGGACGCGGTACCGTCGTCGGTCTAGGGTCTGCTAGAGTATTACAGTACAGCTGTGAGTATGAAGATCCTGAGGAAGAGGGCAATCACGAACGAGCTTGCCTCTATGATGTCGCGGCTACATGCGAAGAAACATATGTCTTTCGACGAGCTCCTCAACCCACCTGATGAAAACTCTATCGCGGAGGATCGCACGGACGAGGGCTTTTTCAGAAAATGACACCATTGAGTGCAACAACGAGCAGGAGGAAGACCTGCAAGAGATGGCTGATATGGTGGTGACAGCAGTGTATGGCCAAGCTCTTTGTTAACGCAGATGCGATGGGCGTGCCATCCGTGGCAGTGGGGGCTTTCGAACGATGCAGAGTGCGTGTTCGACAGGAAGCGAGGTCTTCGGACATCCTTCACGGAATGTCCGGTTTCAATAGTTAAGCACCTCTAGTTAGTGATATGCGAGAAATTGTATTTGTATCACAAAGCACAATCCAGAGGTGGGAGGAAGTTTTGACTTGGTTTTGTATACCAACGATTATTGGGTCTAACAGCACTAACTAGAGGGTACCACTAAATGGGGTAGCACTAAGAAGAGGATTGTATGTACGTGCTTCACGGAATGGCCCACTTCCCTATCTAAAAACCTCTAGTTAGTGGTATGCTTATCTGTATCACAAAACACAATCCAGAGGTCGAAGGAAGCTTTGACTTGGTTTTGTATGCACCAGTCATCGAGAGAGGAATCTCTCAGCTCCAACTACGGTAGACGGTTTCACTATTTGGGATCCCACAAAGAAGAGGATTGTCTGTACAAGCGTATCCATCGACAACGCAATGCACTCACGATCTGGTGAGCGGATGCCGCTTGGATTAGCTCAGGAATCGAGCTGTGATCTGTTGAGCAGCAACTAACGGTTGTCGTGAGTATCACGGTCCAGACGCTCTCTACCTTACACCGGCTCCAAAGGGTTTGTGTCTCCATTTATTACTACAGTATTAATAACACGGTTTTCGGGATTTGAGCGTGCTCTATATGCGCCAAAAACAATCCTCGTACTCGTCGCAACGGGACGTGGGCTATCCAGATAGCCCAAAAGTGCAATGGACATCTAAATCCTTACGCAGACTGTTGGCTGCGAAGCACGACAGTGATGCTACGCTACATTTTGCTGCTTGGCGCTCATTCCAACTTTTGCAGCCTCAGCACGGCATTCATGCCTCGTAGTTCTCTGGTTGGTGGACTGTGGAGCTCGTCGCTGGACTGCTCGATACGGAGGCGACGACCTTGACCCGCAGTGGCAGCACAAGCATTTGGCACAACCAGAGCGAGCAGCGCTAAAACCTTGAAAACACTGGAGAAAATCATCTTAAGACTTAAGCTGAGGATTCGCGGCTGGATGGCGATCACGCCAAGAGATTTGGACTACAGCGTGGAAAGCAAAAAGTAGCGTCGATTAATGACTTTGGGATGCAAGTGATGGGGTAATAATCTTCTTGGTTGTCTCCAACATGTTCTGGGGTCGAATATTTCTACGCTGTCGGAAGCGTGGGGTGACTCACTCCGTAGAGAAGGTCGTCTACGCACTTTGGGTCTGTGCGTGCGGGGGTGATACTGGCACCGATATCAGGGAGGACTGGTCTCGACGGCTGTGACTGGATCGGGTGGCCGTACTATCGCGCTGTCCTTTGTTTTGACGACACCTTCCGTGAATGGAAACGTATAGAAAGAGGCGAAAGCTGTACGTTGGTTGAAAGTAGGTTAGCTTGAGAAGTGGTGGTGAATAAATACATAAATATATACAACACAAGATGGTTGTGCTTGTGGCTGGTCTCCTCGTTCGAGGAGTGTCTGTGTCCAGGTTTGCTGGAGACGGTAGTGGAGGCGTCCTTGAGTCGGGCTGTCGAGCTGTCAAATGCTAGGTGCTCGAAAGTAGTTCTCTACACACGCTGAGGTGGAGCATAGGTGTTGCTGGTTCTGGAACTGCTGCTTGTGCTGGTGCCGGTGGTGTCGTTGCTGGGCTGGGGTGCAGCCCGATCTACTGCCCCACCGAGGAAGATTCGGCACGCCTGTACACAGTGTGGAGGTGCACGTGTGGTGGACGGATGCGGCCAACAATGGGGCGGTGACGGCGACTCTTCGCCACATGAGCCACAACTGCGTGCGGGCGAAACGCGAAGCGCGCGGTCTCCAGCCAGCCTTCGTCGATCCGGTCAATGACTAGGACATCCTTACGCGATCGTGGCGCACCCAATGCATGGTGATCGGATGCAAAGCGCGCGATCTCGGCCACCCGCGCTGTGTTGACCCTGCCAACGACGAGTCGAGCCGACAGCTTCTCTTCAACAGTGGCGGTGTCAATCGCAGTGCTTTGGTGGAAGATGAGGCTAGCGATCTCATCCGACCCTTCTTCGTCGCTGTTGCTGTCGCCGTCGCTGTCGCCGTCGCCGTCGCCGTCGCCGTCGCTGCCGTTTTCGCTTCCATCGTCTTCGTTCAAGTCCAAAGGAATCATCGTGGGCGATAATGTTGGCTTGGTCTCACCGGCTGAAATATGCCCGGAGACGCCGACAGTTGGATCGCTTGTATCAACGCGCTGCCGCTGACGCATGAGCAAACGTTGGAATGGTGTGGTAGTTGCTCGGACGGGTGCGTAGTGATCGCCATCCAGTGCTGAAGCTTCACTCGCAGGTGGCACTTCGTTCGCAATTTTGCTGTCGTCACAGAGGTAAGCTTCATCTTGAACATTCCCACTGTTGCTTTCTCCACCATCACGGGACGTGTCCTCGCGGTGACGTGGCTGCCAACTATCGTGAAGCTCGGACAGCTCACAGAGGTCACTGTCGATACTGCTATATCTGCTGTCGTCGATGTCGTCCACACCCTGGATAGCGTTGCTCCGGCTCAGGCTGAAGCAGCCCTCACGCAGCTCGAGGAGGTCGTTGTCGAGAAACGCCAGCACGTCGCTGGCAATGCTGCTGCTACGACTGTCGTAGCGCTCGCGTCCTGGGTAGCAACGCGGGGTCAAACAAACGTCGCTGTCATGAAGCTCGCGGATGTCGCTCCCGCCGTCAGCTTCCCCAACATGGCTCGGTGAATTGGGGGCCTCCGGCATCGACACACCATCGGACACAGCAGCGACCTCCAGTTCGGAATCGTCATCGCCACTGCTGACCGGGACCAGGAAATCACACCCGGCGCCATCCTCCAGAAGAGGTGTGCCGTCCAACATTGAAACCCCTTCAAGGTCATCCTCGTGCTCGTGCTCACTTTGCGGTTCCGGTTCCGGCTCGTACGTCTGTCCAGCACCACGACTGAGGTCCTCGAGCTGCTCCGTGCTGGGGCTGGCTTCGAGAATGGGCGCGAGGTCCCCCGACGGATGGATGCGCCTGCAGTTGGCAGTGCAACGCAGCTTGGCATCGTCAACGCGGATTCAAAGGCTGCTCGCCACGCTCGAGAAATGCCTTGTGTGGCCGTGCGCAGGGTGAGTTGGCGTCGCCATGGTCCGTAGCGAATGGCAAACCGGCAGCGCCGGACGTCCTTGTCAGTCACAGGAACGAGCGTCACTGCGTCGGTGGTGGGGTCCAGGGGGATCTTCAGTGTCCCGCCCCAAAACGCCGGACGAGAGATGCTCAGAAGGCCCTTGTGGTTCCGGCGGTGCGCGTCGCAAAGGGAAACGTGAGCGTCACGACGACCTTGTGCCTGGTGTCAGCAGAAGTCCAAGCACAAACCGTCAGAGTGGGTTATCACGATGTGGCATATAGCTGCGTCTTTTTAGATGGAGCGGAAGATACGACAAGAGATCAGAAGGCAGATCGACGGCTTACCAGAAGAGGCCGCAGAACAGCATTTTCATGACGCAGCGGGGAGCGACCGAAGTGCTCATGCTGCTGCGCTGGCTGGTGAGTAGTTGGTGGTTTGTTTTGGTTGTCGGTTGTTGTTGGTGTCGTTCCGCTGCTGCTGAGGTTGTTGTCGGCAGAAGCAAACTGAAGAATGACGCGCAGTGGAGACTGTCGGGCCTTGGCTCGATCGCTCGCGCCCAAACCCCGAGCGCGCGCCAGAACTTATTTAATTTGCGAGACATCTACCTACCTACACGACTGTTACGGCCCGCCGTACAGAATCCAGCATATTCCGATCGAGTGTGCCGCAGTGGCGTCCTGCTCGGCGTCACTGAGTTTTTCTGCGTGGATTGCGTTGAAGTGTGGCGATATGCATGCACGTTACGCTTGTCAAGTGCGTCGCAAATGTATCGATGCAGATATGTGCCAAGTCGTGAAGGGTCACAGTGGGCGGCGTCAAGAGGAGGAAGGACAAGTGGATAGGCAGGCGTGCAGGCCGCAGCACTCACAGTCAGGTTGTCTAAGAGAGACGGACGTTCAACACGAGTGCAGTTTTTGCAAGTCGCAGTGGCCGCTCTACAGTCGACTGCAACAGCTGTTTGGTCGGCGACTGTTGATGGTAACAGCTGGTTTGGTAAGATGCGCGAGCCAACTCAAGTCTGACTGGTTGGCTGTAAAACATCACTCGGCCCGAGGGCTTGGGACTCTCGCGAGTCGTGAAGATCGCACGTCGTTGGAGGGAGGGTCATGCCGCCACGAGGAGACGGCTGAGCTTTGCATGAGCAGCATTTTGAATACCAGGACGCTCCGCAATCGATGGAACAATGGCCCTCGGTGGGTGTAATGCTGTTGGGTGCGGGCGAGATCCGGAGAGGGTCGAATGTTTGTCAGCGGGGTTGCTGCTAGTCACGGTGCGGTTGCATTCTAGACAGGCGAGCCTGGCCTCGACAATCGATGCACAGGCTGGCCATTGAAGGGACATTCGGTGATGACGGACGAATCGTGCTGGGCGGGTAATCAGTCCGGATGCTTGAAGCGACGGTTGACAAGATGGATACACGCCAGAGCTTCATACAAGAGGCGTCATCCCGCCGTCATTCTGAGGGACGGCTTCCATATCGACGTTCATCTTGTCAGCACATGCTGCAGTCTGAAAGCACTTCTGTTTTTGTTTCAACGACACCTTCCGTGAATGGAAACGTATAGAAAGAGGCGAAAGTTGTACGTTGGATGAGTGTGGGTTAGCTTAAGAAGTGGTGGTGGTGAATAAACCCATAAATATAAACAAGACAAGACGGTAGTACTTGTGGCTGGTCAACCAAGTTGGAAGGCTGCGAACTCTGCATACCATCGCAGCCAACCAGTCAGACTTGAGTTGGCTCGCGCATCTTACCAAACCAGCTGTTACCATCAACAGTCGCCGACCAAACAGCTGTTGCAGTCGACTGTAGAGCGGCCACTGCGACTTGCAAAAACTGCACTCGTGTTGAACGTCCGTCTCTCTTAGACAACCTGACTGTGAGTGCTGCGGCCTGCACGCCTGCCTATCCACTTGTCCTTCCTCCTCTTGACGCCGCCCACTGTGACCCTTCACGACTTGGCACATATCTGCATCGATACATTTGCGACGCACTTGACAAGCGTAACGTGCATGCATATCGCCACACTTCAACGCAATCCACGCAGAAAAACTCAGTGACGCCGAGCAGGACGCCACTGCGGCACACTCGATCGGAATATGCTGGATTCTGTACGGCGGGCCGTAACAGTCGTGTAGGTAGGTAGATGTCTCGCAAATTAAATAAGTTCTGGCGCGCGCTCGGGGTTTGGGCGCGAGCGATCGAGCCAAGGCCCGACAGTCTCCACTGCGCGTCATTCTTCAGTTTGCTTCTGCCGACAACAACCTCAGCAGCAGCGGAACGACACCAACAACAACCGACAACCAAAACAAACCACCAACTACTCACCAGCCAGCGCAGCAGCATGAGCACTTCGGTCGCTCCCCGCTGCGTCATGAAAATGCTGTTCTGCGGCCTCTTCTGGTAAGCCGTCGATCTGCCTTCTGATCTCTTGTCGTATCTTCCGCTCCATCTAAAAAGACGCAGCTATATGCCACATCGTGATAACCCACTCTGACGGCTTGTGCTTGGACTTCTGCTGACACCAGGCACAAGGTCGTCGTGACGCTCACGTTTCCCTTTTGCGACGCGCACCGCCGGAACCACAAGGGCCTTCTGAGCATCTCTCGTCCGGCGTTTTGGGGCGGGACACTGAAGATCCCCCTGGACCCCACCACCGACGCAGTGACGCTCGTTCCTGTGACTGACAAGGACGTCCGGCGCTGCCGGTTTGCCATTCGCTACGGACCATGGCGACGCCAACTCACCCTGCGCACGGCCACACAAGGCATTTCTCGAGCGTGGCGAGCAGCCTTTGAATCCGCGTTGACGATGCCAAGCTGCGTTGCACTGCCAACTGCAGGCGCATCCATCCGTCGGGGGACCTCGCGCCCATTCTCGAAGCCAGCCCCAGCACGGAGCAGCTCGAGGACCTCAGTCGTGGTGTCGTGGTGCTGGACAGACGTACGAGCCGGAACCGGAACCGCAAAGTGAGCACGAGCACGAGGATGACCTTGAAGGGGTTTCAATGTTGGACGGCACACCTCTTCTGGAGGATGGCGCCGGGTGTGATTTCCTGGTCCCGGTCAGCAGTGGCGATGACGATTCCGAACTGGAGGTCGCTGCTGTGTCCGATGGTGTGTCGATGCCGGAGGCCCCAATTCACCGAGCCATGTTGGGGAAGCTGACGGCGGGAGCGACATCCGCGAGCTTCATGACAGCGACGTTTGTTTGACCCCGCGTTGCTACCCAGGACGCGAGCGCTACGACAGTCGTAGCAGCAGCATTGCCAGCGACGTGCTGGCGTTTCTCGACAACGACCTCCTCGAGCTGCGTGAGGGCTGCTTCAGCCTGAGCCGGAGCAACGCTATCCAGGGTGTGGACGACATCGACGACAGCAGATATAGCAGTATCGACAGTGACCTCTGTGAGCTGTCCGAGCTTCACGATAGTTGGCAGCCACGTCACCGCGAGGACACGTCCCGTGATGGTGGAGAAAGCAACAGTGGGAATGTTCAAGATGAAGCTTACCTCTGTGACGACAGCAAAATTGCGAACGAAGTGCCACCTGCGAGTGAAGCTTCAGCACTGGATGGCGATCACTACGCACCCGTCCGAGCAACTACCACACCATTCCAACGTTTGCTCATGCGTCAGCGGCAGCGCGTTGATACAAGCGATCCAACTGTCGGCGTCTCCGGGCATATTTCAGCCGGTGAGACCAAGCCAACATTATCGCCCACGATGATTCCTTTGGACTTGAACGAAGACGATGGAAGCGAAAACGGCAGCGACGGCGACGGCGACGGCGACGGCGACAGCGACGGCGACAGCAACAGCGACGAAGAAGGGTCGGATGAGATCGCTAGCCTCATCTTCCACCAAAGCACTGCGATTGACACCGCCACTGTTGAAGAGAAGCTGTCGGCTCGACTCGTCGTTGGCAGGGTCAACACAGCGCGGGTGGCCGAGATCGCGCGCTTTGCATCCGATCACCATGCATTGGGTGCGCCACGATCGCGTAAGGATGTCCTAGTCATTGACCGGATCGACGAAGGCTGGCTGGAGACCGCGCGCTTCGCGTTTCGCCCGCACGCAGTTGTGGCTCATGTGGCGAAGAGTCGCCGTCACCGCCCCATTGTTGGCCGCATCCGTCCACCACACGTGCACCTCCACACTGTGTACAGGCGTGCCGAATCTTCCTCGGTGGGGCAGTAGATCGGGCTGCACCCCAGCCCAGCAACGACACCACCGGCACCAGCACAAGCAGCAGTTCCAGAACCAGCAACACCTATGCTCCACCTCAGCGTGTGTAGAGAACTACTTTCGAGCACCTAGCATTTGACAGCTCGACAGCCCGACTCAAGGACGCCTCCACTACCGTCTCCAGCAAACCTGGACACAGACACTCCTCGAACGAGGAGACCAGCCACAAGCACAACCATCTTGTGTTGTATATATTTATGTATTTATTCACCACCACTTCTCAAGCTAACCTACTTTCAACCAACGTACAGCTTTCGCCTCTTTCTATACGTTTCCATTCACGGAAGGTGTCGTCAAAACAAAGGACAGCGCGATAGTACGGCCACCCGATCCAGTCACAGCCGTCGAGACCAGTCCTCCCTGATATCGGTGCCAGTATCACCCCCGCACGCACAGACCCAAAGTGCGTAGACGACCTTCTCTACGGAGTGAGTCACCCCACGCTTCCGACAGCGTAGAAATATTCGACCCCAGAACATGTTGGAGACAACCAAGAAGATTATTACCCCATCACTTGCATCCCAAAGTCATTAATCGACGCTACTTTTTGCTTTCCACGCTGTAGTCCAAATCTCTTGGCGTGATCGCAGATATCGCTGAGGTGGCGAGCACTAATTGCACATTGCACCCTTTCTTCAGTATGTTAGCGTAAGAGGTTAAAGTCCGCTTGATCGTGAAGCCGCCCAAGTTCCATCGCCACGATGTCAGTGAGGCCATGGCGCCCATCCAGTCACGGTCCCTGCATACCGAGGTTACATTCATTTGCATATCAACAATATTGTCATGAAAAAGTTGAGCATTTTGATTTTTTCCACGCGTTTCCTTGACGGTGTGAAATGTACACTTCAAAGGATTGAACACACCAGCGATTCTTTATCGCGCCAGATACGTAGCGACCGATGCTGGAATGACTGAGGTGTCATCGTTGGCCGTAGTGGAAGGTTTGCCGAATTCATTCCTTGCTCGGTTAAAATCTGGTCATCAGCCGACATCAAGTACGCCACGAAATCTTTGGCCCCTGGAATGTGAGTGATCTTGTTGAGAATAGCCACCGTGTTGATCGACGCCGACCCGTTGCAGACTGTCCCCATCTCCATGTTGGTGAAGGGCATCGTGGCGCACTCGTCATCCAGATCAGATTTAAGTTCGAAGTTGATCTCAAACTTCCTGCCTTCACCACGCAGAGAAAAGAAGGTCTCTAGAAGCTACTCAACTCTAGATTCTCTTCCGAGTAGATCTGGTCTCGGTTGGTCACGAACCGGTGACCAGCCCGGTGGCGTTGTATTACTCTCGGCCAGCTCGAACATGACGGTGCGGTCTACGTCGGGGTCTGTACGACGCCTCGTACCACAACATCGAGTCGTCCTCCGCCTGAACACGTCGGCATACGATCCCGATTCTGAAGGACATGTCGCCGAAGATGATGTACCACGAGATCAAGTTGTCGTTGGTGTCTCGCGCGGGGTCTCGTCTTGCACAGCCGTGCGAGGGCGAGCTGTTATCGTGGATGATGTCTGCGGTCGAGAGCTTTTTCGAAAGTAGGCAAAATCGGGCGAGGTATCGGTGGCGTAGAGCGGCAGATGCTGCCGAAGATCACGTTTTCTGGCGTTCCTTCACCACGAGCATTAACATGACCGGCGTACAAGGTCTCTGTGCGGCTGTGTATGTATTCGTAGTACTTACTAGAAGACCAGGATCAGTCGAGGCTGTCTAGAGCGCACGGATGCAGTGGAGCCGCGGAGGCAGTGGTGACCACAGCGATAGTTGTGATGGAGATGCAGTTGAACTGGTCAGCTGTTTGAACTTGACCATGCTGGAAATGAGTTGTGGCTGCTGCTTGCTGCGAAGCTAGATTGATCAATGACAACGGACGGCAGAGTGATGAATGGGTGCCGAGCAGTGTTGCGTTGACAATCCGAGTCCTCAATAAACTACATACAGTTGAGCGGTGTCGGCTTGACAATTTATACACGCACGCTTTCAGGTCAACCATAGAGGGTTACAATGCATTGGCAGCCAGTCAAGTAGCAAAAGCAGGATGCAGCGCTGTTGGGTTTTATCCAGAATACCTCTCATATGCGGTCAGAATGATAAAGTGTGTTCTGCCAGGCAATATGAGAGGATAATAGTGATATTATCACTACTATTACTATTGATGTGTTTATAGTATCCATGTCAACGCCATCGATAGTAATATATTCATAGTAGTCAGAAATTATTTATTATTGCTAATATCACAGCTACTCTACTATTCTAGAAGTCGCTCATTCATCGAATCTCCGAGCCTTAAAAACACGAGCATGAAGTGTGCTTTTGTCGACTGCTGCTTTGGAGACGTCGTGGAACAGCTCCCTGTAGCGTTTGCGGGCTCTTCGTCCACTACATTTGCAGCAATGAGCTGTGTACGAAGGCTGCACTCTCTAAAGGTGAGGAGGCTCGACTTTGCAACGATTTCAGCCTAGCACTAATAGATTCGAATGGACAGGTTCTACAGTCGCAAGTACGTTGACATCTACTTTGCTTTGGATAGCGAGTCGCAGTAGCTCACCCCAAGCAACACTTCTAAAATCTCAGCCTTGAGCAGCGCAAGGTCAATGTTTATTGACCTTGCGCTATGTCGTCAAACACCAATATTCTGATAAGTGTGGATTCAAGCGGATTTTAGACAAGCTAAGCATGCGCAAAAACAGGGCGTTCACATCTGGAATGTTGAGTAGGTTTGCTAAGCGTGTCGGTAGTTTGCGGAGTGCGGCCAGAAAATGTACCCCGCGATCGCGAAGTTAGCTCGAGTCTGGTTGGGACGTGGCTACTCGACAGCGTTCAGGGGCGAGTGTTTTTGTTAACCAAAAGTCGCTTTGTACTGCAGCAGCATTACACTTCGTCACCGCCGATATGCTTCCAAAGCATCCAGTATCCTGCTCAGTGTCTACAAAGGTACGTCTTGAAAGCAGGAGAGCTGCAAGCGACGTCGCAGCTCGTGAACGACCTCGAATCCACCCACGCATAAGCAAGTCGTCCGGTGAAAAAGGTAAATGGGGAAATATATTCGCACGAACACTATCTCCCCAGGCAACAGTTCCATTGACTTCTCTTCCATGTTGTTTCCGTCCGCTGGTTCAATTCAATCTGCCCTCCGATACACTCTACCTCATGTTCGACCGGTATAACTGATTGACTTAGTTCTGACCGAACTGGAACATGGTGGGCTGGTTCGAAGACGTGCCGAACTGGAACTGCTGTGCGTTGGCATCCGTGTCCGGGGCTAGGCTATCCTCCGCGTCTTCCTCGCCGTGGAAGTACGTCTCCACGATCTTCATAGACTTCAAGTAAATGTCTGTAGCATAGAGAAGCACGTAGCAAAGTTAGGCACCTCTATGAAGCAAACACAAGCAAGATCCATCAGCAAGCACAATAGGAAGGCCGACGCACCTTCATTGGCGTGGTACTGCAGAGCCTGAATCTTGTTCACACCGTCGGCCTCATCGATCATCGTGGCAATCTCGTTGATGTCGCCCGTCTTCTGCTGCTCGCCGACGCGCAGAATGTTCTCAAGACCCTCCAGGGCCACGATCACCACCTTAGCGTCCTTCACCTCCAACAGATCGCACAGAGGCTTGATGCACCCTGTATAGCAGCCACAAAATCAACGTTAGTTATCACTAGACAAGGCTAGACAATACTTGCAAGGCATCAGCACATACCAAGGCTGACAAGGTGCATGATCTGCTCCGCCGAGCCACCCGAAGTGGCGTTCGACACAGCCCAAGCTGCCTCCTTACGGATGTCAAACTCAGCCGTCGACAAAAAGTTGATCAGGGACGGGAAGATGTCCGCCTCCATAATAAACTGGATCTGCTCCTGGTTGCCAGCCGTGATGTTAGAAAGCGTCCAGCAAGCCTCCTTTCGGATTCCCTTCTTCGGGCTCTCCAGTAGCGCACGCAGACACGGCAGCGCGTTCAGGTTAATAATGACCTGCGTCTGCAGATCGTCGCCCGTCACGATGTTGCCCACAGTACGCAGAGCAGGCGTCTGCACGGAAGGCGAGTGGTGCATCAGCAGCTCCACAATTCGCCGGCACACACCAGCCTCAATCACAGCCTGAATCTTCTCGTTCGAGCCGTCCGACAGGTACGAAAGTGCCCAGCAAGCGTCCGTCAGCACTTCCTCGTCGTGAGTGTAGATGAGCTGGCCCAGAGTCGGAAGCGCCGGCGCCACGAACTCAAACTGCGGCTGTGGTTTGCCACGACAAAAGTTCGACAGCGTCCAGGTGGCGTTACGTAGCATCGTCGGCTTGGAATTTTCCGTCAGCTGCTGCATGAGCGGACGCAGGGCACCGCAGCGCAACACCATGTCACGGCACTCGATGGAGTCACCGGCAATGTTACCCAAAGCCCACACAGCCTGCTCGCGCACATCGTCGTTCGTGGACAGAAGCAGCTGGCAGAAAATGGGCACAGCACCGTGGTTGATCACCACCTCGGTATCCGCCGAGGTCCCCGAGGCGATGTTCGTCAGAGCCCAGGCAGCCTCGAACTGCAGCGTGGGGAAATCCTCGCGCTGCAGGAACTGCACGAAGATGGGCACAACTCCCGTGTCGATCACCTCCTTGATGGGCGGGTTGCGTTCTGCACAAGTTGTCACAAAATCCCCTCGTCAGCACGATCTTTCTCCCCTTCACAGCACTGCACTCCATCCCAAATGCTCACCAATAGACAGCAGCTTGCGGAACTTGGTGACAGCCTCCAGCTGCGTGGCAGCATCCGTGGACTGCACGCCCGTGACCATCTGCGGGAGCTCCGACAGCTACAGCACAACAGCAACATACAAGCAGAAAGGATCCAAGTCAGCTCGCGCCCCTTCGTCCTCCAGCACCTCAGCGCCGCACGCGCTTACCCGCTGCACCAGCGTCATTTCGCCGGTGGCGTCTCCCATGGCGGTGGTTCCAGCCACTCCATTGTCGCTCGTGGCCTGTGTCCAAGAGCAGCACAAGAACGCGCAAGAAAGTGAGTTTTTTGTTTGTTTCTCTTCTCCTCCGTCCACTCGGATCCACGAGCGCGACAATCCCCCGACCGGTCTCTCTACATGACCATCACTCTGACTCTGCTCCTGTCGGGAGCTTACCATGCGGCGGCGCTGGTTCATGCGGTCCTCCTTGATGGTCTTGCGGATCTGCACCGTGGTCTCCATGCGGCTGCGACGGGACTCATCGGCATCGATGGTCTTCTTGAAGAAGTTCTTGCGCTCCGGGGCTTTTCCTGCGGGAAACGACATGCTTTCTCTCTGTTGTTTGGGCGGTAGAGCGGCGGGGCCTGAGGAGTGTTGGGCGTTGGGTTGGCGGAGGCTTCTTTCCTGGGTTTGTTTTCCCCTGTTCTCGAAAGGCAGGCGCGGGACTGCCAACAAAAACGGCGAAGAAACTGGGCGCCCGCGATCTCCACTAAAGTGCGAAAAACCTGCGACGATTCATACATAAAACCTCTGAAATGGACTTGTGACGGAGTGGTGGTCCTTGAAGGGACCACTCGCCGCATGAGCAAGCCACGCACGCCGGGCAAGATGCTGCCCGTGGTGACGCCGCCCGCCACTGCACGCAACGTGGTCATCCACGTGTTCGACGAGTACCGCAAGACCAGCAAGGAGTTCCAGTGCCAGCGCGACCTGCTGCTGGCCAAGATGAAGTACTTCCAGGCCTACCTGAACGAGGCCAACGAGCACGACGAGATCGACATCTCGGTGCACTGCGACGTCGAGGTCTTCGAGCTGCTCATGGAGTACATGCAGCAGCGCGAGCATGAGTGGCGGCCGCGCATCACGCTGGACAACATCGCGTCCATCCTGGTCTCGTCCGAGTTCCTGCAGATGGACGAGCTCGTGGAGGAGTGCGTGGCCTTCATCTCTGGCCGCGTGCAGGACTTCATGCTGCTACGCGTGGACTTTGGCTGTCTATCGGAGAGCACCATCGCCAAGATAGCCAACAACTGCACGCCAGAGCAGCTGCAGAGCCTGCACGACCCCAAGGACAAGATCCTGTCCAAGTTGCGGCGCAAGAAGGTGGCTGCACTTGTGAAGACGCTGCAGGAAGGAGGCCGACGGTTGGAGATGTGCACCAACTGCGAGATGCTGTTTATCAAGGACGATAGAGACTGTGTCGGTTGCCTGAAGGGGAAGCGGCAGATTGGCGTGCATGGCGAACTGGTAGGACGACACCAAGAGAAAGCGGGATGGCAGATTGAGGTCTTTCTGAAGGAGCTGGAAGCAGACAAAGGAGTTTCCTGGAGTGCAGCATACTGGTATACTTGGGGGTCCACGAAGTACTTTCGCTGCCGTGTTTGCAAGCAGAAGTGCAGTTTATTGGAGTTGTGCGATTGTGCCTATCACCCCGGCTCAATTGTGGATCACGGCCCGGCTGCCAAGTATTCGTGCTGCAGCGCGAGGATCTTCAGTGCAGATGAGATCTCGATACGGGGGTGCAAGACGTTGGAGCACGTTCCAGTTCAGGACAGCAGTTTCCCGGACGTGAACAGCTTTAGCAGCATCGTTGCCCTTCCCAACATGTGGGAGCTTATTCACGCGTGCGAAAAGGTGGCCAGAGCCCAAGGTCCTCCATCGGCTGGGGACGCAGGCGGTGGCGGGAGAGTAGATATTGCATCATTGTTCCCGCGACCGGCAAAAAGCCATGGAAGCGCAGTCGACCGCGATGTGGTGTCCAAAAGTCTGGCGCAGGTGGTGACAGCAATTCGTCTGGCTACCGGCGACAATGCAAGATTTTGCAGCTCCAGGAGAAGGATCGAACGCGGTCCCAGGAGCTCGCATGTATGCTAGTGTTACAAAGGAAGAAGGCCACATCGTGACGCAGCCTTGAGCGGAAGTAGAAGCCCCAAAGCAGCGACGAGCAGGCTGGAATGCAGCTGGCTGTACAGTTTCCTCGTGTCAAAATCCACCGTCGCTTCAGTATACATTTCCACAGTGCTGCGAATAAGATATAGAAGGTCTGAACCGGCGGCTGGCAGTTGATTTGCTTGACGATGTGGAAGCGGCCACTGCGCGACGTGGTCCTGCGCTGCCATGTGGGCAACCTGCGGGTGTCGAGCGTGATAGCGCGCAACGCAGTGGAGGAAGTGTCTCGAAGATGGCGACTGCCGCTCGGCTCGGAAGGAACGCGGCTCTGGGGCGAATACATGGCGGGCACTGCGATGCTTAGCTCCTTTTTCAAGGGCGAGGAGCGCGTCAAGATGATGGTCAAAACGCCCAACATTCAGGAGCTCTACGTAGAGTCTATGGCCGTTGGAGAGGTGCGAGGTCTGCTTCGATAATGGAGCTGGAGCATGCGTCTGATATGGAGTTGTTCGTTCACACGCAGGTCCGCGGCAAAGCCGTCTACGTTGACCAGTCTCTTGCTGGTGCACCGGAGACTGGGGGATACATGCACGTCTCCAAGATCCTATACGGCCAAGCTAAACCGTACAATACGTCTGTTGAAGCTTCTGGTGTGGCTGAGCTGGACTGGCAGAGGTTTTTCGACGTCTCGGAGCAAATCCCGACTATCGTACGCATCGATAGCGAAGCTGCGGAAGATCACACACGCTGCTGCGGCCTTATCGTGCAAAAGATGCCCCCGACAGAGGCTCATGAGCGTCACTACGAGCTAGAGGAGCTGGCATTCGACAAGGTCCCGTTCTTCGCCTCCGAGCTGAAGAAAAACACCGACCTGCTGGAGTATTTGAACGAGTTGATCCCGGGCGCCGACATCTCAGACAAAAACTGCAAGAGGGTGTTGCTTGACTACTTCTGTCGCTGCTCCAAGGACAACTACGCACAGCGCCTCAAGGATATGGGTGCCACAGATCTTAAGCAAATCGCTGGAGACGTGGGCAGCGCCGGCGTGGACCTTACCTGTCATTTCTGCAACGATGCACATCACTTCTCTGCAGAAGAGCTGGAAGCCCTGATTAAGTCGCTATCCCAAGCTTGAGGCCTCATAGGAGAAAGAAAAGCAAGATACGAAATAGTATATCAACACCGCAATAGAGATGAACGTGACGAAGTCATCACCCTATGCGTTGTTCTAGCCTTCTTGTCCGAACTCCTGCGTCCACTTCACGAACCGCTCGAGCTCATCAGATGCCACAGTGGCGGTGGAGTGCTCCAGCACGCGCTCAAAGTCATTCTGTGCTCAAAATATAATGTTAACAAACTTGAATGAAGTGACATTTCATGCAAGTAGAATTGTCTTACCATTGAGACCATAGGAGGTCGCAGCTTATCGTCCGAGTAGCCACGCTCCGGCATGTCATACAAGCGCATGCGCAGAGCGCCGCAACGTCGGCATGGGGCCTTGCAGTCTGGGCATTGCGGACGGCATGTCGACAACTTCATGTGGCAGTAAGCACAAGCTGGGTCATCTTCGCATGGTGTGAGGAATGGGCCTTTCCGAACAGGATGCGCTTTATCGTCACACTGTGAAGCAGAGCAGAAGCACGAAGTTAGTTTCAAGCTACAGCTAGCGCGCCATACTATCAATTGCACCCTTACCGGAGTGAAAAACTGCGCTTGTTGGCACTTTCGCAGAGGTTCCATCAGAGCATCTCGAACCAGCACTGAAATATCTGAGCCAGAGCAACTGTAACACAATCAAGCACAAGTCAGCTCCTGCATCGACCTTATCGAAAACCTGTACACAATGCCATCACAATCTAGCGAACGCTGCCATACCCCTCAGTTTTCTCTGCAATGGCGGTAAAGTTGCCATCACTCAGCTCGATCGGTGTGTCGCCAAGATGAATGCCCAGCATCACCTTCCGCGCATTCATTTCAGGAAGAGGAATATAGATGCGCTTCTCGAATCTGCAGCAGCCCCGCGTCAGCGAACCGGAGAGAGTTTCTCTACAAACTACGCGAAAAACTAAACGCTTACCGTCGTCGCATTGCTGGGTCTAGTTCCCACGGAACGTTCGTAGCTCCGAGAACCAGCACACCATCGTGGGAATTGCCGATGCCCTGCATCTGTACGAGAAACTCGTTCTTAATGCGGCGCGTTGAGTCGCTCTCTCCCTCTGATCGGCTCGAGCACAGCGAATCAATTTCATCTATGAAGATGATGGCTGGCTTTTTCTCGCGTGCCATTTCAAAAGGTTTTTAACCAGCCTGGCCAAATGCAAAAAGAATCAGCTCGGCCGGCAAGTTGTTCCAACAATGCTTCACCACAAGAGCGCATCGTACTTTTCACTTTCGCCCTGCCACTTCGACACAAGACTGGATGATGACACGGCGAAGAACGTGGCATCGGCTTCTGTTGCGACGGCCTGCGCAAGGTAGGATTTACCCGTACCAGGTGGCTGTTCGCAAAATCATAACATGGAGCATCCTCTTAGTCACTCTGCAGCACCAGCATCAATACGTTGGACAGCCCTTCATGACACGTACCCCGTACAGCAGAATACCCTTCCAAGGGCGGCGCTTTCCTGTGAACAGCTGCGGGAACCGCGCCGGCAAAATCACCGCCTCTTTCAGTGCTTCCTTCGCGGCATCCAGCCCGGCAACGTCGTCCCATTTAACATTTGGCTTCTCCGACACCACCGCCGCTGAAAAATAACCAAAACCGAGCCCGCACGACCCATCAGTAGATGTAATTATTATTGTTGACCATGCACACAACGATCAGCCGTGCAGCGTACAAGCCAGGGAGCCGCGCAGTTTCGCAGTTTCTGCGTCCGTCTCGTCGTCGTCTTCCTTTTCTCCTCTGCAGTTCACCAATATCAGTCCCCAGTAGCCAATAAAGAGCCACTGATGCAGGGAGACAAACCTACTTGTCCATGTCGACAGCTGCGGCCACTGCTTTGGGGGCGTGTTCCTTCTCCAGCATGCCCCGCAGCTGCTCCGCGCGTGTCATGTAGCCCTCCACGCGCTTCATGATGATTTCCTTGGACGTCGGATTCTTCTCATCTGCAATGAACGCAACATAATCCACAAGCAACGTCAGATCCCGCCCGCTAGCACGACCTCAAAGAATACGCTTTTGTGACGCGATGCGACGCACATTTGACGCCGACCATGAAGTGCTCCAGCGCCTTCTTGTACAGGCGGAAGGCGTCCTGGTAGTTCTTGGCATTGTCCTCATTGATGGCCGCCGTCACGATCTCGATCGCCTGCGGGATGAACTTGTTCTCCATCGCGCCGATCTGCTAATGCTGCAGTGCCTCCTCACAAAAAATACCGAGCCGCCCACCATGAAAAAATCCACTTGTTTTTTTAATTCTGTAGCCATCTGCTCTCTCCGCTTCTGATTGGTCGAAATGCCGTGTTGAAGTGAACCGTCACTCTTCGAAGCATCATGGGCGTGGGGCAGTCCAAGGAGGCGTGCGCTGGCTGCTGGAGCCGCTGGTGCCTCGCCGCTGGGCCGAGCTGGAGCAGCTGCATCTGCGCTTCCAACAGGAGGCGTACCGCCGCCGCGCCGACCCCGTGTACCAGTACTTCCTGCCGTTCCCAGTCTTCCAGGCCATCGTGACACCGCTCTGCCCCGACAAGGACAAGCTGCAGCTGCTGGCCATGTTCGAGGCGCTGGACAGGAGGAAAAAGCGGCGACTCGCGGCCGTGGACTTCTTCAGCGGGCTGGTGCTGCTGGTGGACGCCAAGAAGCCGCAGAAACTCGAGTGTGAGGCGGCAGAGGCGACATGTTAGCGGCTTAGACGAGAGCGGGGCTAACGCTGTGCTGTGTGGTGGTGTGGACTGCACCAGTTGTGCTGTCGTTGTTGGATAATGGAGGGCTCAAGACGCTCAATCGCTGCGAACTGATGATGGTGGTGGCCGCGGCGGCGAGGGCTGGCGATGTTTGCGCCTGGGGCGGACGTGCTGTCGGAGTCGACGATGAAGCCGCTGATTCGACGTAGAGCCGCGACAAAGTTGTTTCGAGGCATTGAAGTGTAAACTGAATGGTCTATTGTGTTGTGCATTGTGTTACAGGCATGTTTGGAGACGAGAACGAAGTGTTGAGACAGACTGTTGTCAACAAAGCCCTGGCCGACCCAGAAATACTTTTCTTCATGAGCGACCTCGAGGCTGTACGTTGAATGTCGTGGATACACGATTGGTTAAGCCTTCCGACGACTTGTTATGCTTTTGCTTGTGTGTTATCTTGCTTGTGTGATATGCAGGGCGTAGCGACGTCCTCGGGTGAACTGTTGGCTCAACAGGCGAAACTCTTGACTCATATGGCTTACCTTGACTATCAGGCAGCACGTGTGAAAACATCAGGTACTGGAATTCGCCCCCGGGAATTGTTGTTAAATCTCCAAATTCGGTGAGTTGTTCTAGAAGAGCGGGTGAAGGCGAATGCAGCCCCTCCAGCCGACGTACCTAGTCAACCGATTTCTACTCAATGGACCAGGGCATCATTCCCTACGGCGGAGAGCTTTACGCGGAAACTTCAGAGTATCGTGTGTCCTCCTCCACCAAAGGGATCAGGCCCATCGCAGTCAATGCGAGTGATCTCTGTTATTGAAGCCAAAAGGCATGTCGACGTGCGCACTCTCCAGCGTCTAGTAACTGTTGCTTCAGATCGGGGGCTATCAGTCTCTAAAGAAGAGGTAAGATCAATGACTTGTAGCAGCTTCCAGTATCGAAAGTAAATGGTAGTTTATTGTATTGTAGGCAGAGGCATTGCTGAGAGACATGGCTGCAGACCAATTTGGCCTTGTGCGGTGCGGCGACATCTTGCGCATTATGAAAGTGTGGCTACAAAACCGACGGCAAGAGAATCCAGAGGGACTTTGGGAAATTATTGGCAAGTATGTTGTCAAGATTGTTAAAGCGGCGGAGCAATATATGACTGCTGCTCTTGCCGCTTTCATTACAAGGACAACGAAGACTTTAGGGCCTAGTGCTCGCCGACGGACCACTGCAGCAAAGGACCGTCTACTTTATAATTTGCTAAATGCTGTCCAAAACCCCGACACCGATGACGGTGAACTCCAGTGGAGCGTCAGTATCCGAGTTGGCGAGACTGTCTTGCCAACGCAAGAAGCAACGACACCTAATGTTTTGAAACCGGTGCGAGGATTGCCGAGAAACAACATCAGGTTTCGCTTGGGAATTCATCCGCCGGGTACCACAGACGGCGATGGAGAAGTTGGGACCGATAACAACAACAAATCTAAGAAAGACGGACAACTTGATTATGACAGTGACGACAACCAACCAGAAGAAGAATCCGACACTATGCGACTTATCGTCCAGTTCTTGCTGAATCCTGAGATCACGGGTAAGCGCAGTGTTATGACTTATATTACCGAATACCGACAATATACTAACCCTGGTACCGTGTAGATGAGGAAGGCATCGACTTAGCTTCGTCAATGGAGCGTGCGCTGCAACACGACTTAGTGTGGGCATCATTTGCCTCTCTGTGGACGAAATGCTCAGGTGCACACTCCCGAGAATTGCCACCAATATGGTATTGGCACGTGCCCGATCTAAAATATTTCTTATGTTATAGTGACCATGGGCTCAGCACTACGGAGTGAAGGAAACATTCGGCCGACACTAGCCAAATTTCTTCGTGTTTGCATCGATTTTCGCGACGATTTCTTCTCCAGTGTGGAGGTAGGACGTATGTATGGATACCATTTGCATGTCTTTCTGGCGTATTTTGCATTGCTCATCGTTCTCGTCGTAGGAATGTACTGGTACATCGCTGGCAGCTGGCTTTCGCAGTTTCTTCGTCATGGGTGAGCTGGATCAATCGTTGGGAGAAATTGTGAAGTCTTCGCAGGATATGGAGGCATTATTACGTAGTCTGGGAAAGAGAACGAATCGAGAGAGGGCAATGCGGATGATATTTGAGGCGTTCGATGCGGGCCACAGCGGCGTGTGGAGCCTGCAGGAATTCAATACGTTCCAGCAGGCGCTCGGAAAGAAGCTCTGCTGGAACCCATATTAACAGAGTTGTTCGGTGGCACCTCGACAATCTCTTTTAAACAATTCGTGACAACGTACGAGAATTTATCGGCTGCAAAGCTGCTAGAGATGATCTGCCAGCTTGGAATCGGTAGGGAGCAGCGTATTTGTATCTCTGTTTTCTTGCATGCACTTGGAATGACCGAACTGACATGTTTTGGTAGGTTCGCTGGGTGATCTAGTGACGGGTTCAGTTTCGATAACATCGGTGCTGAATGAGCCGTGCGTCACGGCTCTCGGAGTACTACTGAGCCCGTTGCGTTGGGCAGATACCTGGTGGAAGAAGCTGCTTTTCATTTCGAAGACCACGAAGGATCTCAGCCTCGAGCTGCAGTTCCCTAAGCTAGCAGCACTCGTGGGGGGCTACTTTGGTCAAACCGACAAACTGAATTTTCTGAGAGAGCCGTTGTTTGTGGCCTCATGGATGGAGTGCCTTGAAGAATTTCTGCAGCCTTCCCACTCCGAGCACTTCAAAGATCGGCCGTGCCGTAGTATCCTCTGCTCGCTGGAGCGTGACACTTGTAAAACGCAGCAGCAGTGGGAATTTGATGATCAAAGTCGGAAATTGCCACGAGGGACGTCTGCCCGTCGTGCGGAGGCCATGGTTCCGTTCCTGGAGATGGCGAGGCTTGTGAAGGCGCATGTTCGCGGTCCAGAACTGGTGGAAGTCCGCAGCAACTGCATTCGCATTGTGCTTGAGCTTGATAATCTCTGGATGGAGCGATCCAGCCCAGATATAGGAAGCCGATGAGGTAATTATAGGCCGGACTGGGCTCTATACAGTGTCTTGCCGTTCGCAGCATGACAAGCGAAGGTGTGATGATATAGGCGCCACCAGAGTGATGAATCGCGCACTCGACGCACTACCGTCTCATAGTGATGAAGATGGCGTGTCTTTCTCGAGCGAAGAGTCTAAAGCATCGTACACTCAGGCTCTCAAAGACAGACATTGCGGGAGGTATCAAGATGCCGTGGACTCTCTCGAGCGTATCATCGAGGTAAAGTGCTAATGCTCTCTTCCATTACAGTGGCATATTAACACATATTTTAATAGAGCGAAGGGGACTCCGAGAAGCTTTGGAGTGAGCTCGCGCTCACACAATTTCAGTTGTGGGAGGCCCACGTTAGGGCGCTGCACATGCCATCCATCCTGGAGCTTTCAGCCGCGTTAGAAGAGAAACGAAAACGTGGTGTCAACGCTGAAACCAAGCCGTTGCATATGCTACTTCTCCAAGAGGCTTACAGCACGTTTCTCATTGCAATGGAGTATCCGAATAGCAAGTCGAGTCCCGACCTGTTGCTACCATTAGTGCGGCTCTACATTGAGTTTGGATCGTACCGTGGCGCGCTAGCAGTGTGCACACTGCTTGTGGAAGGGTTTCCTACATCACCACGCCTTAACGAAGCCATTTTCTTGTCAGCACTTACAGCCTCGGCGCTTGGACGACATCGTGAAAGTGCCCAGTACTTCCAGTATCTCGCTGACGGCCAAGGGCCGTCATCATCGTTCCCGTTTCGTCTTGCTGGCTATCAACTGAATCTGCTAGCTGCTCTGGAGCTTGCGCAGATCTCGGGAATGCGCGCACTCGAGCGTGAAACGTACGCTCAAGCCTACAAAGCGATGGTAGCACTGCCACCAGTATCTCCATCGGAGAAAACCGCGCAAAACCTATACGCAACGTCACGCAAGAATGTCGAGCAGCGTACGCTGCTATGGTATCGTGATGTTCAAACGTGGCTCGACCTAGCCCAGCGACTTGCTGGACCAGCTAATGCTCCGCTTCTAGTCCTCTCGGCTATGCGAGAAGCGCGGCGTAAGGCGTCAGCAGCTCCAGGAAGCTTGCCCGTTGCAAAACTTCTTTGGAAGGGGGCAGTCTGCTGCGTATTGGAGACATTCAAGCCGCCGGCAGGGTTTTAGCTGAAGCGCTTCTGCAGCTACCTCGTGACATTTATTACAGCGCCCGTCACGAGCGATTTTTGCTGGAAACTTGTAGTGCTGACTGGCGTGCACGTTTTGTCTTGGAGCACAAGAGCGCTGCACGTCTACAGGTGTTGCTTCGGCGTCGCTGGAGGTTAGCGCAGTGGCGTCTTGGTGTAGCGTATGTTTTGGAGCAACGCCGTCACGCTATGGCGCTGCGCATTCAATGCGCTTGGCGATGCTACAGGGCGCGGCAAGAACTTGCGTTGTTGCGCGAACAGCAGCGAGAAAGGGAGAGACTTGGAAATGCAGTCATGGCCAAGCACGACGACCGGGCTATTGCGTTGTTTCTGGATGCTAATGCGCGGAAAATTCAATCGTTGCTCCATATATCGCGAGCTAAGCGCACCCTCCGAGCTCGAAGAGCTCGGAAAATCGAGCGAGAAGCCCTTTTAGCGAGGTTTGTTGGTCGTCGCGCTGAAATCGGCAAACTTGGTGTCTTCCGGAGGTGGTGGGGCTTTGCGTTGGCTCAAAAGCAGGAGCGCCTAGATGCGATTGTGATAATTCAGCGCCAGGTGCGCGCTTGGCGATTCCGGAAGCTCTGCTTTCAAATGTTTCAGCTCCGCCAACAGCAAAATAGTTTGTTGCAAATATGTCTTGCACAACGCGCATCGTCCGTGAGCCAACGAGTATTCAAGGCATGGCACAGCGTACTGATTGAAGCTCGACGCGATCGCGACCAAGCTTCACTGCTCATTCAACGTAGATACCGCTCTAGGTTGTCGGTGCGCCAATATCAAGCTGAGCTGCATCGCCATCGTGCTGCCACCGCTACCATGAACCGGTTGCTATCAGACCGAAGGCAGCACATGCTATTGAATTCCTGGCGAGCTCTGTCGAATCATGCAATCGTACGGCGTCTACGGAAACGCGGTGCAGCTGTAACCATCCAAAAGTACTCACGAGGAATGCTTGCGCGGCGACTAGCTAAACGACTTCGTGCACGTCGTCGACGAGCTCAAAACGTGCTTGTGAAGCTCACGCGATCTCGAGAAGCCCAGAACTTACAATTTTCATTCGACCAACTCAGACAACATGTCGAGGAACACCACAACAAAAGTCGGCGCGCGGCAATCCGCATTCAGGGGATCTATCGGGGGTTCATTGCCGCCAGAGACTGTATCGGCGACGTAAAGCCTTGATGATCGCCAATGGAAATGTTACTTTTGGCTCTGGTCTTAAGGACCAGCCGCGAGACATTGTGTTGTGGGCGTGTCTGCTGGTACTAGAACGATACATCGGACGTCGCAATGCTGCACTTCTTCAGCTGCAGCGGTGGTGGAGACTTCGGCACAAGCGCACTAAAATGCGCAGCGTGCTTAGCAAGCGCGCAGCGCAGCGTCGGTTGCTGGGAAAATTGCAGCAAAACTTTTACACAATCGCAAGAGGCTTCTTTTGTGAGCTTTGCGCCACAGTTAAAACCCGAAAAGCCCGACAAAATGCGGCCGCGATCAAAATCCAACGCCGAATGCGGTGTTGGCTAATGCGACGTAGATATCTCAACACTCTCAACACATATTCAGTAGCTGCGCAGTGTGGTGAGAAAGCAGTACGGAAGTTAGTACTCCAAAGAGTGCGGCGTTTACTACGTGCCTGGCAAGATGCAACGCGAGAGACACGGCGCGAGCTTCACGAGGCTGCGTGTGTATTACAGCGAACATTCCGACGTCGTCAAGCGCAGCGAAAAGCTCGCGGAGTCGTATCAAAGAAGGCAGCACAGGCAAGACTACTGGCTTCGGCATCACAAAAACCCTTGGAGCGCTGCTTCCGTCAATGGGAAACCGCAGCGCTGCTGGAGAAGAGCGTGCTGCGAGTGCGTAGTTCCTCAATGCTCGGCTCTAGGGAAAATACCCCCACAAGCGGGCAGCGCAAGCCTGACGCAGCTACGGGAAGAAAGCTTGACAAGAAATTGACACTCGAGGAGGTAAGCCATTCTGCTAGCCCCATAAATTTGTTCGCCGCCAAATTGATCCATCGTGAGTTTGTTCTTAGCGTGCGGAGGTGCCATCGATGCTGTTTTTCACAGTGCTCAACCGTGTGCGCCAGAGCGGAATTTGTCAGCTTTCCTACAGGTCCGTTCGTCTTTTGAATCGTCAGATGCCCCAAACCGCAACTTACTCGTCTCCTCGTATTTGCACACAACTTAGTTTAGGCACCGTGTTCAAGCCTGCTCAGCTCCGGCAGTTGATTGCTCTGTCCACCAGCATTATCATCGACAGCGGCGGCGGTCTCTCCAGCATCACTCCAGTGTCAAACATATCTCCTCTCACGCTCAATGAGCAAGTCGTGGACGCGTTGGACCTCTCCTCGAGCTCGGGTCCCTGTCCAGTTATATCCCTCATCCTGTGCAACGCGCCGCTGCGTTCTTCCCACGCCTCCCTGCTAGCAAGTGTCTTGCAGCGCAGCCGCCGCAGCTCGAACCTGTCCCTGGTGTCCGTGGTGCTGGCCAACGTGCCCATGTCCCCGAGCTCCGTGGTGTCCCTCGCCTGCGCGCTAGCGCAGAGCCCGAGCTGTCTTCAACAGCTGGTGCTGGAGCGCTGTCAGGTCGGCAGCGCCGGCGCCGCCGCGCTGTTCGAGGCGCTCGTGTACAACCGCTCGCTCTGGAAGCTGGACCTCAGCGGCAACAATGTGGGGGACTCGGCCTGCCCTGCCTTGGCCCGAGCGCTCTTGACGGCCACGTGCGCGCTGCGCGTTCTCGCCCTGAGCCGCAACTTCCTGTCGGACCGCGGCGTGCTCGGGTACCTGGTCCCGGCCCTGGCGTCTGCGCGTCTCGAGACGCTCGTGCTGCTCCAGAACCCGCGCGTCAGTGCGCTCGGCGTAGCCGCCCTGCGCCAAGCAGCGGCCACGTCACTCTGCGCCCCTTCGTCCTCGGATCCAAGCGGAGAGCGTGTCGTTTCGGAGCTCTGATTGGTGGAGCACGTGCGTCAGCGCTTGCTGATTGGCCGAACTTGGCTGGCTCGGAGAGGTCCGTGTGTCATTTCCGCTTCGTGGCTCTCAGCGGCTCAGAACCGAACACGCCAACCTTCGACCTTCGACCTTCGACCGCTCCGTTCGTTTGAGTCAACATGGCTGACGCCTCGCCCGTGACCAACCGCAAGCAGGTGGCCATCCTGGACTTCGGCTCGCAGTACAGCCACCTGATCGCGCGTCGCGTGCGCGAGCTGCACGTGTTCTGCGAGCTCTACTCGTGCCTCGTGAGCGCCAGGAGCTGCGCCAGCACGAGCTCACGGGCATCATCCTGTCGGGCGGTCCGCAGTCGGTCTTCGACGAGGGCGCTCCGCACGTGGCGCCCGAGGTCTGGAAGCTCATCGAGGAGCAGAAGATTCCCGTGCTCGGCATCTGCTACGGCCTGCAGGAGCTGGCCTTCACCTTCAACGGCAAGGTGGCTGCGTCGCAGCACCGCGAGTACGGCAAGGCGATCGTCACGAGCAAGAGCGGCGTGGACTGCGGCGGCCTCTTCGATGGCCTGCCGGACGAGTTCCAGATGTGGATGAGTCACGGCGACAAGCTGCACGCCAAGCCCGACGGATTCGTGGACATTGCCACCACGGAGAACTCGGAGCACGCTGCCATCGTCAACGTGGAACGCAAGTTCTACGGTATCCAGTTCCACCCTGAGGTGACTCACAGCCCGCGCGGCAAGGACATCCTCAAGAACTTCGTGGTGAACATTTGCAAGTCCCCCACGGACTGGGACATGCGCAGCATCGCGGACTCGTTCATTGAGGAGGTGCGCCTCACGGTCGGCCCCGAGGGTCACGTGATTGGCGCTGTGAGCGGCGGCGTCGACTCGTCGGTGGCTGCCGTGCTGCTGCAGCGGGCTCTGGGTGACCGCTTCCACGCTGTGCTCATTGACAACGGCTTGCTGCGCAAGGATGAGGCTACGGAGGTCGTGGAACGTCTGCAGACCAAGCTGGGCATCAACCTCAAGTGCATTAACGCTTCGGACCGTTTCCTGGCTGCTCTGAAGGGTGTTACGGAGCCAGAGACGAAGCGCAAGACTATCGGCAACCTCTTCATTGATCTGTTCCAGGAGGAGGCTGATCGCATTGGCCACCCGGTGGACTTCCTCCTGCAGGGCACGCTGTACCCGGACGTCATCGAGAGTGTCTCGTACAAGGGACCTTCGGCCACCATCAAGACGCACCACAACGTCGGTGGTCTGCCGGAGAAGATGCACCTGAAGCTCATCGAGCCGCTTCGCGAGCTGTTCAAGGACGAGGTGCGTGAGCTTGGAATGGCTCTTGGCATTGACGAGCCAAGTGTGTGGCGCCACCCGTTCCCCGGCCCGGGCCTTGCCATCCGTGTCCTCGGCGAGATCACGCCCGACGCCCTCGAGACGCTGCGTCACGCTGACTCGATCTTCATCGAAGAGCTGCGCAACAGCGACCACTACAAGACCACCGGCCAGGCTTTCTGCGTGCTGCTGCCGGTCAAGTCTGTGGGCGTCATGGGCGACGGCCGCACCTACGAGAAGGTCGTTGCCATCCGTGCCGTCAGCACGTCGGACTACATGACGGCTGACTGGTACCACATGCCGTACGAGGTGCTGGGCCGTATGTCCAACCGCATCATCAACGAGGTGCGCGGTGTGAACCGCGTGGTGTACGACATCTCGTCCAAGCCGCCTGCCACCATTGAATGGGAGTAAGCGTCAGGCAGTCTCATTCACCCTCCTAGGTTAGAAACGCTAAGCGACCGCGGAGGACAAGCTTAAACAGTAACGTCTAGCTAATAGAGCAACGATACATGCATGTACACTACAAACGATGAATTGAAAGCAAACGCAATATGCACGCTGCCCGTTCATTTCAAGTGCAGCAAATCTTATCCCATGGCTGCTGTGTGCTCAGCAACAAGTTGTTGATCAAGCAATTCCTCAAAGGACATCATCTGCCTCGATGACGATCAACTTCCTGGAATAGCGCCAACGAAATCGTCTTGAGAGAGTTTCAATTTGACCGCAACTGTTGCTGAAGAAAAGTCAAGTTCACTGCCTCACTGAAGCATGTCAGACGTTCCAGCTTACGTGACGCTGTCGCTGCTGGGCAGTGGCCAATTTGGCCAAGTGCTGCTGGTTCGGCGCGATTCAGACCGGAAGCTCTTTGCGGCAAAAATTCCTCATGGAGAGGATGCCCCTTCAAGACAGGCAAGTCGCCAGGAAGCCCAGCTGCTGATGAGCCTAAATCATATCAACATCATACAGTGCATCGAGCTCGTTGAAGACGATAAACAGCTCGCCATTGTCATGGAATATGCAAGCGGTGGGGATCTTGACGCCTTTTGCGGGTGCATCAAGAAACCAGGTAACACCACACCTAAAGTCATATGTGCTGTTTTATTGCTGCACATGTAACATATACATTTTTGCTTTTAATTACCATCGGTAGGGAATTCTTAAGCGAGTCGGTAATTATGCGGATCTTCATCCAGATCGTGTTGGCGCTCCAATATTTGCATGAGCATCATGTCCTTCACCGGTACAGCATATTGGAACAAAACCTCTTGTTGGCGTTGTGCTGGTACCCACTACACTTTGGCTAATTGCTTTGCCAATGTCTAGAGATCTCAAGCCGAAGGTACTCAACAGCTCTCTTAAGGCCGATGAGTTCGCTTGACTAAGTCACATTCATGCAGAATATCTTGCTAGACGGTGATGGCATCGTAAAACTGAGTGACTTTGGCGTCTCTAAGGTCCTTCAGAATTCGCTCGAAGCTGCCCATACCGTAACCGGGACTCCCTTCTACATGTATGCATCACTTTATCCTCTACTCTGTCAATAAATTATTTTTCTCACAGCTTTGTAAATGCAGGGCACCTGAACTGCTGGAAAATGCCACGTACGATGGCAAAAGTGATGTCTGGAGCCTTGGTTGCGTGCTTTACGAACTTGCCACCTACGCCCCACCATTCACTGGCTCGGCTTTAGGCGCGGTGGTGCATCAAATTCTGACCTGCGACCCACCACAGATCACTCAGCAGTACTCGCCGCCGTTCAAAGCTCTTATTGCCAGGCTGCTGGAGAAAGATCATCATGTGCGTATGTGGCTTCCCTGGGCAATCAATCGATATTATACTAATGCCTGAATCCGCAGAAACGACCAGGAATATCCGATATCTTGAGCTGTGACGCTGTTCAACACTACATGAAGCAACTGGTGAGCGTGGCGACATCACATCAGCCTATGCTTCTCGAGCAGTTTGCGGCAGACCACCAAGTCTACAGGTGTTCACCCAAAACGCCGCGATGGGCAGTTCCTTCACAGTTGGTGTCACCGCTGCCAAACCATCAATACTACCCCAAAATTAAAGATGAAGCAACCTCTAACACAATGGAGAAGCTGACACCGCAACGTGATGATGGTGATCTGGCTCGTCAGCTATTCTTTGAGAACCAGGTGCGGATGAATTTCACAATTCACCGAGACGAGGTTGAATGCACCCAAACTGACCGTCACTTCCCGACAGGCTGCTGCTCGCAGAAACAAGGAGCGCGTCGACCAAGAACGAGCATGTGCTGCCGTCTTTCTGGATACGGACGATGCAGAGCTGCAGATGAAGGCGCAGATGCAAAAATCCAATGTGGTCAATGGCGATCGACGGCGTTGCACCGAGGAAAGCGCCCGCGTTACAAACATCAACGACCGACAGGCTTTGAAAAGACCCATAGCAGCCGCAACGCCATCCTCTCCGAGAACTCGAACCAAATCCTCACCGTAAGTGTCTAAGTCGTGTCCTCATACCCCAATCGACCAATTTAACAACTTTTGTGCTGTCTTCGCAGAGCGAATTACGAGGAACTCCTGGAGGTCGAACGGCGTCGCGTGCGCCTTGAAACAAAGGCATTGCAGGAGCGAATGCGAGCTGTGCATATGACCGAGACACAAACTTGAAACGATGTGCAACCATTTTCCACCGCACATTTACCACTTCAACTTGTAGCCATTTGTCGAATTCGCGCAATCTTTCGCCTGCATTTACACTCGTTCCAAGCAAAAGTTACCTTGACACACCATGGTGCAGGCCAAGAAGTTCATCGAGTTTGGGTGCGTTCGGCAGGTCTCCTCGCCCCCACTCCCTACCAGCCTCATCTAACCCCACACCCACATCCTTGACAGCAAGAAGATCGTGGCGATCGGGAAGAACTACGAGGCCCACGCGCGCGAGATGGGCGCAGCCGCGGCCCCCAAGGACCCCGTGCTTTTCCTGAAGCCCACCACCACGTACCGTACTCGATTTCATACTTCTATCATACAAAAACCGAGTGTAGATGCTTGACATGCACTTTGCGATGCATGACACGACACAGGTATCTCCGCAACGGAGGCAGCGTGCTGCTCCCCTGGGATCGGCGAGGTGCACCACGAAGTGGAGCTCGGTGTACGTTAAAGCTGGTATTTAAGGTACTATGGGCTGGGGAATTGATGATAAACTTTTCTTCTTTTAGGTGGTGATTGGCAAGGGCGGCACGGATATCGCAGAGAGCGACAGCATGGACCACGTTGCTGGATATGTAGGCACTTCAGTGCTGCTGAGCTCCAGTGGATGGTTTTCAGTATTGACTTCATGGCGCGAGGTTTTTGCAGGCACTGGCGATTGATATAACGGCACGCGACTTGCAGGCCAAGGCGAAGATGGCGGGACTGCCGTGGACGCACGCGAAGGGCTGGACACGTTCACACCCATCAGCGACTTCATCCCCAAAGAAGCGGTGCCCAATCCTCACAATTTAAACCTCTGGCTCAAGGTGGACGAGGAGATGCGCCAGAACGGCAACACCGGTGACATGGTGCGCAACATTCCGTTCCTGATCTCCTACGTGAGCCGCATCATGACGCTCGAGGAAGGCGATTTGCTCATCACTGGCACACCGGAAGGCGTGGGTCCGGTACCGCCTAACAGCGTACGCGCAGTGCTTCATGAGTTTTCACTCTGTCTTCCTTTGTGATGGGCTGACCCAACTGCTTGTGGTGTGTTGTATTTGTTGACAGATCATGACGGCGGGTATTACTGGGCTTATCGATGTCCGCTTCTCCGTGAAAACCCGAGTGTACAAGGCGTAAGAAATAAGTCGTCAACGTTCGCATCTAGGACATCCTCCTGCAACAAGTTGTGTCAAGCAATATGACAAAGTCGAAAGACGAGACCATCGCCAACGCGTGAAATGTGCCACAGTTTGTGCCGAGTATCCGGATACAACTAGTTCATGCTGGTGCCACATAGTTATAACGATGTTTCATAGGTGTTACTTCTGAGTAGCAGATGCTGCTTCAACCAGCAACGACAGCTTGCGGAGATTCTGCCGGCGCCTGGAACCGAAATTCGTGCGGACATGCCAACCGCGATAGATGGCCTGGATACGTAATGCCGCTGCATCATGCCGCAGGTTGCGTACAGCAGCTTGCGCGTACAAGCGTACCTCCGGTCGGTTCGACGGTGCTTTAATCAGCCGCACCAAAGTACCGAGAACTCCGCTCTCCACAAGTTTTGTGCGCGCCACATGCAATTCCGATACGGCTGCGAGTGCGCGTGTGGCCTCCACAAGTAAGGCGCCCCCGATGCCTTTATCGCTACTGTGGCCAACTGCATGACTTCGACCTAGTGGGCTCACATATCGTACCAGTACTGCTAGGAGACCAGCATCTACCAGCTTCAGCACATTGACTGGGCGCTCAGCAAAGTTAGCGATGATTTGAGCCACGTGGAGACGCGTGGAAGCGAGCGGGTGGAAGGCGAACTGCCCCAGTGCGGACAGAAGTGCAGGCTTGCACAAGGTCAATCTCGAAGGTGCATCATGTGTGAGCTCTGCCAAAGCGCTCAGGGCATCAACTTTCATGCCAAAATCATCACCCGCCAGGATTCCGAACAAGCATTTTACCACACCACGCGCTAGTAGTTCAATGTAATGCTGGTAGTCGCGCTCGGAGGCGTCGTGTGCTTCCCAGGTCGATGCAGGTGCGCTTTCAACCCCTTCACCTTCAATGCCCGTTACTGGAGTGGGCTCTTCGTTGCGCTTACGCTCCGTGGAGATTAGTAGTGTCAGTAGCGTGATGACTGCGCGACGTACTCGCTTATCGGAGGAGGCGTACAGCTCACGTGATGCGATGTGATCAAGCACCTTCGACCGAATAACAGGCTCTCGGTTCGCAGTGTTTCGCGCCATAGCGCAAACGATTCCAAGCATCGCACGAATCACGGTAGTAGCCTCAGAGACCGGCCAAACGGACAAAGAATGCAAGCGAAGACGCGCTCTTGAAGCAGATGAAGGTCGCGAAGATGATTTCTTCTGAGCTGGTGTTGCTGATGCCGTCTGGGGGCGTGTACGATCTGAATTGTCACCATAGAGACTCGCAGCAGGGCTGAAGCACAATTGAACGAGTCGAGGCATTGCTTCAGCGTGCACGAGAGCTTCGTGATTTGCGTTGTCTTTCGCAACAGCTTCTAGAATGGCTGTCACGAGCAGAGTTACTTGAAGTGAAGGCCTGGCAGCACTAGACGAACCACGACCAAGCACGCTGAGTACGCATGGCAACAGCCCCAGCGAAGCAAACCGACGCGCATTTTCTGCCTCAGTCAGCAGCAGATGCACAAAGCTAAGCAGTTCTCGGCGGAACATTGCGTCTTTATCGAGGAACGGGTCTCGAAGGAGTTCTGCAAGCGTTGTGAAGTGACCCGAGTGATAGAAGAGCACTCGGTTGTCGCACAAGGCTGCGAGATGGTGTAACACTGAGGCGGCCAGCGTACGAGAACGTGTGTCCCCAGCCGCGCCCCTGCTAGTTTGTGGTGCAGCACTGGCGGAACAGCAGTTGAGCAAGAAGGAGAAGCCTTCTCGTTTGGCTACGGCCTCGCGCCACTCGTCAGTGGTCACTAGCCGTGCAACGACTTCAAAACCTGCTAAGCGCAGCTTCTGATCGGTTGTAGTGTGCAGCAGAGAGAAGACACAGTCGATTCCCCCGGCGCCTGGAGAAGCTTAGTCTTGATTGTGGGTAGTTGTACAAGTGCTGCAAGTGCTTGGCCGCAGTCATGCGAGATCCCCGAGTCTTCTCGGTCCACCGGCGAGCTCAACATGGTCAAGATCGCACCAAGTGCGCCAACTTCATCAAGAAGATCAAGATTTGCGGCTGTGGAGCACAACACCACGTGATTAGAAAGACTTTACAATTCAGATGAGCAATGCAAACACCCACATACGGTTGCGGCTCAAGGAAGCTATTGCAGCAGCGGCATCACGCCGTACTTCCACGAAAGGTGACCAGTAAATAATCTCGATCAGTGGACTAACGTCGTCGGCCTCGACATCCTGGCGCCGCAGACTTTTGAGAATTTGGGCGCTGCGGAGCGAATCACGCCGACGATTGCTGTGCATAGTGCTCAGCTCGGCCTCGCGCGCTAGTAGTTGCTGCCTCTTTGGATCTGCGCGAAGGGAGATCGTGGTAGGCACTCCAATTGCTTTGTCAGTTGCTTCGATGCTATCCGTCTCCGCAGCATTTTGTTGCCCATCGCTGATCCGTCGACTCCGCGCTCGTGAAACTGGTACAGTTTGTGAGCTTCTTCGGCTTGCAGGAGGGCTAGCCATCATGCCTCTCTGTTCCACGGACGTTTTCACTGAGACTTGCTTGTCATCAGTCAGTTTATGACTTTGGCTTGGGTTGTTGCTACCACTGCTTCTACGGGTCGAGCTAGTTGTGGCTGCTGCAGTGCCGATTGCTACTCGAAATTGCTCTCGAGGGTCTTGCGATGCTCTAAAGTCTGTTGCAGTTGGCAGAGACTTGCTGGCCGTCGTGCCCGATGACTCTGATCTCTTGAAGTCCGCACGTGGCGTCACAGTCGAAGGTAAAAGGTTTGCAGGAGGAGCATTCCATCGCCGCTTGGAGACTGTAGCTTGTGACGTCGCGCTTCCAGGTCGAGCAGACGACGGAGCTCGCGGCTTGGAGGTGAGTGGGGTGGGCGTGTCTCGGTGATTGGCATTCGCTGCCAGCGGCATCTTGCAATGACAGGAATGATGCTGCTCGGCCGAGTCGCCTATCTTTAGTGAGTCGAAACCTGAATTGAAGTGACGTCCACGCATAGCGCTTCGGTGGTCGCAATTGGAATGCAAGTTGCCGTTAGCTTCAACCTGTTCAATACAGGCCCCAAGTATCTTCTTTACACCCCTACAAAACGTTCTAAAACATGATAATCCACCTATTTAATTTAGGAAATATCTAGTTTTAGACACGCATACAATTCAAAAGCGCAGAAGTCCATCTAAAACGCATAGCGAAAGTGAAGCGAAGCCCCACGCCCGCCGCCATGAAGAAGAAAGCACGTGACGCCCCTCCCGTTCCATAGTCCGCCGCCGCATCTTCTAACCGCTCGCTCTGCTGCGCAGGTTCTGCTGATGGGCAAGTCCGGCTCGGGCAAGACGTCCATGCGCTCCATCATCTTCGCCAACTACCTGGGTACGCCACGGCCATCACCTCGCGTTGTATGGGCTGCGTCATGGACGACACTAACCAAACGGGTTTTCTATTTTTGATATCTCCTAAATTTACATTTGCCTATTTGACTATGTAGCGCGTGATACTATGCGGCTGGGACCGACGCGTACGTCTCGAAGCACAGTGCGATGCAGTTCGTGCAGACGGAAGAGAACTGACTTGACTGTGTGCTGTGCTGCTTGCAGTGGACGTGGAGCACTCGCACGTGCGCTTTTTGGGAATTTGGTGCTGAATCTGTGGGACTGCGGCGGGTAGGCTGCCTACAAACCGGAGGTGAAGACGAAGGAGAGCTGACACAGACTGAGACTGTGGCTGTTGTGGTTTGTCACTGCAGCCAGGACGCCTTCTACGAGAACTACTTTGAGAGTCAGCGCGACCACATTTTCCGCAGCGTGGAGCTGCTGATCTACGTGTTTGACATTGAGAGCCGCGAAATCGACGTACGAGCTGCGTGGTGATGGCGCTACTAGTGCTGTCTCGGACCTTCTTGGTGCTGATATTGTGTTTGGGGTTGTATGCACTTCCCAGAAAGATATGGCCCATTTTGACGGGTGTCTCGAGGCAATCGACCAGAACTCGAGCAACGCAAAGGTGTTCGTGTTGATCCACAAGATGGATCTTGTGCCGGAGGACCAGCGTGAGCGTGTACGTACCACGCCGAGTTAATTCAGCTTGAGTTTCATTTTTTAGCATGGGGCTGATACGTCGCGACGTGGTGTACGATTTCTTGATTTATACAGGTCTTTAACCAGAAGAAGGAGACAATCCTAGAGCGTACTGGCCAGTTACCGACAGTGTGCTTCGGCACCTCGATCTGGGACGAAACGCTGTACCGCGCGTGGTCCTCCATCGTGTACTCGTTGATTCCGAATATGCAGGATCTAGAGAAGCACTTGAACAGCTTTTGCTCCATCTGTAGCGCTGACGAAGTGGTGCTTTTCGAGCGTGCCACGTTCCTCGTGATTTCACACGCTACGCACACGAACCACCGCGACATTCACCGCTTTGAGAAGATCAGCAACATCATCAAGCAGTTTAAGCTGAGCTGCAGCAAGACGCAGGCGCAGTTCCAGGGCATGGAGGTGCGCAACTCGAACTTCACGGCTTTCATCGACTTCTTCACTGCCAACACGTACATCATGATCATCATGTCTGACGAGTCGATCCGTAAGTTCCTCGGTGCTCGTTTGGCATGTTTCCTGTTGCGTCGTTACTGACACTGCTGACTTTCTTTCTTGTGCTTTTGCAGAACCGGCGACAATTCACCTCAATATCAAAGCCGCCCGCCCCGTGTTCGAGGAACACGTGCAGCAGACGAGTTAAGTCTTTGTCACTGCGTCAGTTGCTTTGACCACGCCCCAGCCTGCTCTACTACATCTTCTAGTCATTATCGGTCTAGAAGCCTTCAGGGAGGACAGAGTATACTGATGCTAATGAACATGCAGCTTCTAGCGCGACCCTGCAACTAACTCGTATCAATCGCACCAAGAGAGCATCGTGGCTTCCGCGAAATTAATAGTCAATATTCATCGCATGAATATTACTATGGGGACGTCGGAGGGCGAGAGCTGGACGAGTGTGACGCGGGCAGCATATAGCCTCTGCGTCTCAGCGCACGCAGCACAACTGGCGTGACCGCGAACGTAATTGGCCATCGGATCGGGGCCACCACCTTGTAGATCGTGTAGGCGATCAGTGCCGAGCCTGCCGAGTTGGTAGTCGTATCACTCACCGACGAGGAGAACCCTATGGATTCCAGCAGTGCCGAGACATCCACTCCACTGGACACTCCGACGTAGATGACGGAGAAGGACAGGAGGGACAGCACGATGTGAGTGGCGATGCCCACGCGTCCGTACTCGATGGCGAAGGTCTTGGCGCGTTGTCTCCACGTCACCTGCTGGCTCTGGGGCTCTGCAGGCTGCTGCTCGAGCTCCAGCTCCTTCTCCAAATCTTCCTCCGACTCATTTTGCGTCTACAATAAACCCACACAGCACACAAGCAAAGGCCTTGTCAGCTTTAGTCCAATAGATAGCCAAGAAGCAGACAGCGGACCTTGACCGAGGACGAGGACGAGCACGAGCACGAGGACGCTCCTCCAGTCAGCGGCGCCGTCTCCTTCGAGTCCTTGGACGTCCTACTGGAGCAGAACCGCACGGCGCCACAGTTAGAGCGAGCGCCAGACAGCGGACACGACGCGGCCAAGCGGACGGCCACTGCACGAGCTCGACAGGAGGCGGACACGCGGCTGTCGGGGGCCATCGACGCCAGCGCTCGCACCAGCAGATGTGCGTCCCCGTCCAAGTAGCCGCCACGCGCCCCGCCACACACGCGCAAGTACCTCATGCCACTGCGCAGCATCATCGAGTCGCAGTCAAGATTCTGACAGTGAAGCGAGTGGTACGCGGTACCAGTCGGCGTCTCGTTCTGTGGTGGCGTCTCGTCGAGTGGTACGCGGTACCAGTTGATACGTTTGTTTCGAGTGGTACGCGGTACCAGTTGATACCTCGGTGAGCGGTACGCGGTACCACTTGTTGCGTCTTGTCGAGCGGCGCAGACTTCAAGGAGGATGACGCTGATGTGGGGCGCCCGTGGGTTGCTGCAGCTCGGGGCGAGGGACGTGAAGACGCGGTGGGGGCGGCGCAGCGGGCACTACTGGCGACGATCCACCAGCCCAAGAGAGGCGACGCGGTGGTGGAGGACTCGACCCACCAGCGCCAGCAGTCGTCTTTCCTGCGCAACATCGACCTGAGCAATCCTGCGGCGCAGAAGAAGCTGTCCAAGCTCATCCAGGAGGTGGTCAAAACCAAGAGCAACATGGGAGGTACGTGGCTGATTGGCTGGATAGCTGGGAAATACAAGGCAACGGAGACGGACAAGTTGACACAAGTTGGGCTGTGATGCAGATTTCGTACCCCATGTGGTGATCCAGAGCCTGTGCACGACGTTCCGCGGCATGGACATTGACGAGAAGAAGCAGTTTTTGCTCATCTTGGCACAGGACCTTCATATTGACACGGCTGCGGTGAGAAGATAAGCTGGTCAAAGCTTTGGTAGATGCTGATGAAAATGCTAATGAGCTGGGGTGATCGTGCTCTGCTTAGGCACTGCAAATTGCGGTCCAGTTCGAGCAGAACCTGGCTAATGTGAAGAACACCCGGAGTGGGGTCGTCAACTGGGAGCACGAGAATGTGGAGCGCTACTTGCGCACATTCCGCAACCTCCGTAGCGCGCTTTCGCCGCTGTATGAGGTAAGATGTCTTGCATTTGTGCTACTAACTCCAGAAAGACCAGGAAACTGATTGACGATGAGGGGGATTTCCACGTAACAGACCTTTTTCCACCAGATCTTGTCGCAACGAGAAAATGGGATGCTGTTCTTGGTGCACATGCGCGCAGACCTACTTACTGTGCTACGCAAGAACGCCAGCCATTCTGAAATACCTGCTCTGCGATCACTTGACACAAGCCTGAAAGTAGGTGCTACAATGAGTGCCTTCATGGACAGTTTCTTCGTGTGTGTACTAACAGTCACTTTTACCCAGCAATTCCTCGCTTCATGGTTTAGTGTTGGCTTCTTGAAGTTAGAGCGCGTTACGTACGAACACTCACCTGGACAACTACTCGAGAAGATTATCCGCTACGAGGCCGTGCATCCCGTTGGCACAATTGTCGAGCTCAAGCGGCGTCTAGGTACACTAGTTTGATGAGGTAGTAAGTGAAGGTGGTATCCACGCAGTGACATTCTAACTAATGCTGATTTTTCTGACAGGGAATGGACGGCGCTGCTTTGCGTTCTTCCACCCGAGGTAGGACCATTATCTTTTATTGGTAATGGCACCTCAGCTTTACTTTATGCGTTGTTCTGCAGTATCCCGGACGAGCCCCTGGTATTTGTGCACGTAGCGCTGATGACAGAGATCGCCTCCAGTATGCAATCCATTCGCGATGAAACGGAACAGCTCGCAGAAGCTTCCCAAGCGAAAGCAGCTATCTTCTACTCCATCAATTCGACGCAAAAAGGGCTATCGGTACGGTCCTGCAGACTGACATGTTGAATCAGGTGAGCTAATCGATTGATCTCTCCATGGTTCTAGGGTGTGGATTTGGGCAACTTTCTCATTAAAGAGGTTGCCAAAGCGCTCAAGACGGAGTACCCGCACTTAATAACGTTCGCAACGTTGAGTCCCCTGCCGCTATTCATGCCGTGGCTAGAGACACAGCGATGCAAGACCGATACATCGTTGGTGCCCCCACTGGAACTGGACGCGCTTATGGACGTGCTGGGCGAACGTGGAATCACTGTCCAATCCGATTCAACCCCTGTAGCTATTGTATTGGATGCGCTATCCATCGACAAATGGACTGAGGACTCCGATTTGGTAGCCGCATTAAAGCCCATAGTGCTGAAGCTCGGCGCGCGCTACATTTATCACGAGAAAAAGCGTGGGAAGGCTTTAGACCCCGTCACGAACTTTCACGTTCGGAACGGCGCCATTTTCGAGCGTATTAACTGGTTTGCCGATTTGTCCAAGAAGGTGAGTGCTTCCTCCGGATCCGTGGCCTCTATCACCCAGCATGCCTTCTTACTAACTTGATCTTGTTTATATGCTCGTGATTGCTAGGGACTTGCACACAGTGCTGGCATGATGATCAACTACAAGTACGATCTGGCACACGTGGAGGCCAATAACGAGAACTACCTGCTGCACAACGTCATTCCCATTGGGCTTCAACCACAACAAGTGCTCGGAATGCATACTCTTTAATTGCGTGTCGCGAGTAGCTACGATTTGTAGTATGCGGAGCTTAAAACCCAACAAGTTGTTCATTTGCTATAGCGGCATCACCTGTGCTCCAACTAGATATCTTTCTTGACGAGATAACACTAGTATTGCCGATGCATCACCATGAGCAGTTATCCATGCTAGATGCAATTTTTGGCTTGATGCTTCAGGGTGAAAGGTCGTAAGAATCGATTTGCCAAGTCGAGCATTGCAGCGAAGCATCATGGTGCTAGCACAAGACGAGATCGACGCTTGTCGGGAAGCCTTCCTTGCGTTCGACAAGGATCGGTGCGCACACTTAAAAATTCAAAGACTCCTGTCCGTGGATTCATGGATGAATATTGACGCCGATTCGTTACTATCTGCCACAGGAGCGGCACAATTGATGTCTGGGAACTGCGGCAGGTGTTGGAAGGTTGTTAGCTATCTCGGTGAAAACCGCAGTATGTTTATTTGACTTTACTCAACTTGACTTTAACCAGCAATGGGGCAACAACCGACCGAAGAAGAGCTGTTCCAGATGATCAGTGAGGTGGACGAAGATATGAGCGGTGCAATTGGTAAGCGAGATTGTCGTTTATCGAAGTTTGTTTCCACTCACTAGATTCTGCGCAAGATTTTGCCGAATTTCTACAAGTTATTGACAACCAAAGGACCGCGCCGCTATGTTCGAAGACGACAGCGACATGAGTATGTAGAGTGAAGCTTTTAGTCACTTATACATGGAATCGTACTCTTACCAATAGTTCCACAGTTGATGCGTTCGTAGCTTGTGGAGGCAAACCAGACAAGAGTGGCTTCGTGCGCAAGGAGACGCTTGTAAAGATCATCAAGGGTGACTTTGGACTTACTATCAACATCGAGGAGATGATCAACAAACTGGACGTGGATGGTAGTGGGGAGATCGAATTCGATGAGTTCAAGGCCATTTTGACCTAGTACTGCTGCGTGGTCATGCTTCCAGTGAGGAGATGTGTAGTTGCAATCCCAACAACGAAAATGAAGAGCGAGAAAAGCCATCACTACTCATCGTGCATTGTTTGACAAGTGCACATGCATCATACAAATGCTAACCCTGCCAGAACTGGAGTCGAGGAGGGAGTCCCAGAGCATTACGCTGTATCTTGCCCAGTTACTTCATGTGTGCTTGCTTCTTTCTTCTTTAGGTCTCGACAAGACTTCACAGCCACGGGACTACGACAATTTACACAGAATACACAAACAGGTTGTTTCGAATGCTCACAGCCACCTCCTTCACCAACGGATTCCAGCTAGCATGTAAGATCTTCTTCGAGAAATCATCAGGCCTAGGAGTCGTAACTGCCCCAAGTTGCTGCGCAAGGGCCCATTGCGGCATCGAATGACGACGAGCTGCACCTGGAAGCCGCGGAGTTATGGGTATGTCGGTGCTGCCGTAGCGGTCATAGATGTGAAAAGCGCTGTTGTACGACCCTGTGACGAAGTTGTTGCCATCCTCGCTCACCGCGCACTCGAATTTGTCAAAAATGCAGTCACTTTCGTACAGGTCTCCCAGCCGCTGCCGCAGGTGCTCGTGAATCTACCCTCATTAAATTTACAGCAATACCATGCACGAAAACCAATTAGCAAACCATACCCAGGCCAGGCTGGATTCGGCATTAAGCATGCAACGAACATTCATCGTCAGAACGGGCCGCTTGTTCATGTTGATGTCCCAGACTTTAAGTGTGAGGTAATCGCGTGCAATGATATAGCGGCCATCAGGCGAAAATTTGATGTCCGAGATAGACGCGATGATCTCGGAGAAGAAGCTCCGCGCTTCAGGGTCTTCTGGTTCTTCAAACACTGGCACATGTATAATCAAGACACATTAGCATAAAAACAGAAAAATCAAAGAATACACACACACCTTGAGAGTACGAGTCGCACAGTGCTGCCTGCCGCAGATCCCCCAGCTTGATAGCCCCTCGACTAGTACTGTACATCATCATGTTACAATGCTTTGGGTGAAAATCGGCAGCGGTAATGACTTCCGTCAGCTCCTCCATATTCATCGGCTTAATATCCACGACATCTACAAGTGTGTTGACACAAGATATTAATCCAAGCACTCACACTCTATCCAACCTTAACACGCAAAACGTACTAAAGCTCTGGTTTGAGATGCCCAGACTCCACAAGTTCACGCGCAAATCATCCGCTGACATGAACGTATCCCCGTCGCTGTTGATCGCGATCGAGTTGATGTGATATGTGTGCGCGTTCGCGTAGATGCGCTTGGCCGTCGTCGTTGTCATCTGGCCACGGACGTGACTTTTCGGCAGACGGATATGCTCCGGCGTGATCTGCTCGTGCGGCACGTGGGCCAGACCCTGCTCGTTGTACGTCGTGACTTCACGAACGCTGCGCTCGTGCAGTTTCCAGAGTTTGATGGTCTTGTCGTTGGTGGAGAGCAGGCACTGGGATCCGTTCGAGGGTCTGCACCACTTAATCTGGTTGATTTTCTCTTCGATCTCGAGGCTTTTGAGGTAGTCGAACTCTGCGTTGTGGCTCTGGAACTCGGTGTACAAGGCATACAGAGGCTCTAGCTGCTGATTCTAATATGTTTTAGATCAGCAAAATATTCGTAAGTAAGTATCACGGCATCATAACCTCCAGAGTCCGAACTGACCGGTTTTGAATTGTCGTTTCGAGCGTAGATGGAAACTCGGCCACCTTTATTCCCAGTGGCAAGGAATCTCCCCGTCGGGTCATACTCAATGGCAGAAATCACTTCGGCTAACACCCCAAGTAAAACCACACACAAAACGATTCAACTCCCAGCTGGAGTTCTCAAAGCAACCTCATTAACTCTGACACAAACTCACCTTCAACAAAGCTCCGAGCCCGATCCCCAATCGTGAATGCGCAGCCCCAGTCGGACTCGTCGTCTGTCTCAACTTCAGGCGTTTGAATTGAATCCTGCTCACTTCTGTAGCTCCTGAACGCCTCCGAGTGCTGTGTCCAGTCAAATCTGGTCTGCGCTAAATCCTGTGGCGCCGTGGGGCTCGTCTTCTTGGAGTATTCTTCAAAGGCTTTGGGGTCGTCCAGGGTCACTTCAATGGCATCGAAACCATTGTGGACCGGAGGCCAGTCCCCCTGCCACCCTGGCGGTGCTGCCTCGGGCCAATCTGCAGACATCGTAGCTGCTCGAAGATTTGTGCTTGGTCATCATGGAACTTCGTCTCGGCTAACGGGGAGTCAACGCCCCTTCACCATGTTGAAGTTGCTCGACTCCCCGGAAGTCTCGCGTCGTTTCGGTGCTCGTTGCAAGGTTGACACTCCACTGCGTGGCATCTTCAGGGCACTGGCATCACGATTTGCTTACTCAAGTATTTGGCCTGAATCTTCCGGGAAATAAATGCTGGTGTGAGCCCACAGCTAGCAATTGATGAGTCTGGTAGGTAAGTTGCATACTGTCGGCAGATGGAGCTTTAAAAACAAGGATGGTCAGATCGAGTTAGCCCCAAATCAAAACGGACACAGCAAGGAACGACACGACTGCAAATGATAAAAGGAGAATTGTTACCTATTTCTTGATGTACTCGTTTGTGATACTTCCCTTGATACACTTCCAACGTCGCAGGCCAGCTCCAGAAACAAGTCACCCCACTGCTTTGATAGCACGAATTCTTGGGGTTCGATCGAGGTCGACGTTTCGTTGCTTCGCGTTCCCGGATCCCACTGGTCTACCAACTGCTTTACTGATGCGCTCTCATTGCCAACCATTTTTGGGACTGCTGCTAATTTGTATGCTGCTTCAGCAAAGTCGTCAAGTACTTGCTCAAGACGCTTATGAGGCATAAACGAACAAACTGTTTCGAATGCTCACAGCCACCTCGTTCAGCGATGGATGCCAACTAGCTTGCAGGATTTTTCGAGAAATCCAGTGCGTCGGGGTCCCCAGGAGTTGGCATCGCGGCAATTTGTTGTGCAAGTCCCCGCTGCGGCATCGAATGGCGGCGGCTCACGCGTGCTGTACGAGGAGTGATCGAGATATCAGCGCGGCCATAGCGGTCATAAATATGGAACTCGCTGTTGTACGAGCCCGTGATGAAGTTGTTGCCATCTCCGCTCACCGCGCACTCGAATTTGTCAAAGATACAGTCACTCTCATAAAGGTCTCCCAGCCGCGGACGCAGATGTTCGTGGATCTAAGTCCAGCAAAGCAAGAATCACGTTAGTTAATCACGTTAGTTAAAAACGATCTGAGCGAATCCTCACCACGGATGCATGACATACATTAATTGTTTGAACCGGGCGCGAATTCATGTTAATGTCCCAGACTTTCAGGGTCAGAAAATCGCGCGCAATTATATAGCGACCGTCAGGCGAAAACTTGATGTCCGAAATGGATGCGATGATCTCAGAAAAGAAGCTTCGTGCCTCTGGGTCTTCCTGCTCTTCGAACACTGAAGTTAAGTACGAACAAAACAAATATGTCAGGACACTAGTTATATTCTAAAAGTCGATATTTCACACCCACCTTGAGAATATGAGTCGCACAATGCTGCCTGCCGCATATCCCCTAGCTTGATAGCCCCTCGACTAGTGCTGTACATCATCGTATTGCACTGCGTCGGATGAAAGTCAGCAGCCGTGATCACCTCCGTGAGCTCCTCCATATTCGCTGGCTTGATGTCCACGATGTCTGCAAGGCGGAGGCAGCAAAAGAATCGACACGTCATCCTGAAGTAAGTATTGGGTCATTCAATAAGACATGAACCATATTGCATGCCCGCCTCGCCAATCAGCTATATATATATAGCTGTAGCGAGCAGCAGGAAACCATGTGCAGAACAACGCCCGAGCCAAAATACAGTCAGACTCGATAACCAAAACGAAATACAGATAGAGACACACAGCACGCATATAAACATACAGATATGCAAGATATAATACAAAAACTTACTGAAGCTCTGGTTGGAGATGCCCAGACTCCACAAGTTCACGCGCAAATCGTCCGCTGACAGGAACGTCTCCCCGTCGCTGTTGATCGCGATCGAGTTGATGTGATATGTGTGCGCGTTCGCGTAGACGCGCTTGGCCGTCGTCGTTGTCATCTGACCACGGACGTGACTTTTCGGCAGACGGATATGCTCTGGTGTGATCTGCTCGTGCGGCACGTGGGCCAAACCCTGTTCATTGTACGTCGTGACTTCACGAACGCTGCGCTCGTGCACTTTCCAGAGTTTGATGGTCTTGTCGTTGGTGGAGAGCAGGCACTGGGATCCGTTCGAGGGCCTACACCACTTGATCTGGTTGATTTTCTCTTCGATCTCGAGGCTTTTGAGGTAGTCGAACTCTGCGTTGTGGCTCTGGAACTCGGTGTACAATGTATACTGCGGGTTATTGGCACCAGAGTACACGGTTTGGTTCTAGCTCACACCGTAGTTTAACATGTTAGAGCTATACGACATGTGTACCGTAATATCATTGCAACAAATGCATCACGAACCGATGACGGATTGCCATGGCGACAGTAAATGGAGACACGGCCTCCTTTATTCCCCGTGGCTAGAAAATCACCCGAGCGATCGTACTCGATCGCTGAGATTACCTCGGCTGCAGAGGCATCGTCCGGAACACTCTCTCAGCACCACTCGCCGTCACAACCCACAAATCCAGCTACACAAGCCCTACCTTCCACGAAACTGCGAGCGCTTTCTCCTGCCGAGAAAATCTGTCCCCACTCGGCGTCCGCCTCTCCTGTGGGCTCTGCCATGTCCACCTCGAGCCCTACGTTGGTGTGCTTGACCCTGGCAAGAGCGCTCGCACGACCCTCTTCAGCGGCCAGATCTCCTTGGAGGTTGGCCTGCGTCATACAGCCGCGACGGGGAAGTTCACTGTCCACCTGACGAGCTTTGTCCCGGTACGAAAGGCACTGCGGTGTCACCGATCCGGCTAATGACACAAGTGTCGACGCTGCAGGACCGAGTTCTCTCCTTTAGCTGCGCAGTCTTGTCTGGTCTTGTCTTGCACTCTGGAAAGTGCGTCACCCGCTGGGAATCCTTTGTGGAGGATCTCGAGTAGTTACAGGCGGAGCGCCCCTTGCAAGCGCTTCTCTCTCTCTGGCTGGGGGTTTCGTTTCTAGCCAAGCGACAGACAGGCTCAAGTAAGACCTGCGCAGGACGGGCAGATCAATGACGCTTCGAGGCTGCAAATCCCCACGCCACTGCGTTGGACGCTGCCGCTGCGTGCGGGAAGGACCAAACTCAACGAAAGCCTCGACGCGTGCGGTGGGCACGTCGATGAATGAGCGTCGAGCGGACCAGACCGTCGACCACGGCCAGTATCTTTTGAACGACGGCATTTCTATTTTACCAGATACCGTATCTCAGTAGTATGTTGTACAAGGCCGTTTTAGTTAGCAGAAATTCTTAGCAGGATTTTAGTTTGGTAGATGTGCTTGTATTCAAGGATACAAGCACATCTACCAAACTAAAATCCTGCTTTACTCTGCTTGAAGATTTGCTTGGTCACGCATGACCAAGCAAATCTTCAAGCAGAAGTCATTAACAAGCATTGGTTGATTTATGTTTTGCGCGCATTCTTACACTCCGACTTGGAGAGGGCAACTCTCCACATGACGTGTCTTGTCAACCACAACCATCCTTGTATCACAGATCTGAACGTGTAGTTGGCGCCTTCTTCTGTCATCACGATGTGCCCACAAAGCTAGCCCCCCTGACGCGTTGTCAGAAGAGCACCGATTCCACAAACCGCCACCAAAAATAAAAAAACAAACTTTTCCTAGGTCTCGTTAACGGTCTTGATTTGAAAAAAGCACAAGCGTGAGCGACTCGCCAGTGATTGCGTCTTGGGAATTGAATTGATGCAAGCAGAGTTTTATGCACTCCCACGCTAGATCTTCGTACAACATCGAGGAGTAGGCTGCTTTACACAGATAAAATAATAATAATAATTGGCATTGAATAATATTTTTAATTGGCGTGATGGAGAGCATGCATCAGCAATCAAAGATCCGCATATACTTTTGAGCTACACATGGGCTGGTGCATTCACATACAGTACTGAGTTTTTTTCACATGTGCTTCGGGATTATCTCGTGTTGGAATGCGATCAAAAGTTTTAGCGTTTTGCCTTCCCTTGCATCAGCGCGTTCTGCAGAGCAAATCGCTTCTGCACGTCTAATGTACTTAGATAAGGGAAGCTTAGAATTTCGAAGCACTGCGAGGTGCAAAAAGAGGGCCAGAGGTAGTCTTCGGTCCGAATGACCTGCTTCAAAGTGCTCCATGCGAGTCACGCACTCACCGTCAATACACAGTCCGTCAATAATGGAGTTTGCAGCGAGTACAAACACACCCACTTTCCCGCCAGCGAGCAAGCGTGGAAGATGTGGCTAGCGCAGTATAGCAACGAGACAACCCTCGGATTTGGACCCGCACTCAGCTCGTGTGAAACACCTATCAGCGGCACACATCTCTTTGATCTCGGCAGGACCGAGATTTTGCGGGTGCCGACGCAACCTTCGCGAAGGCCTTGCTTTCGGTGCGGCACCTGGCCCTTCAGACTGAAGTAGAGGTGAGCTCTGCAGTCGCAAGTAAAACGCGGCAGCTGCTTGCCCGCTGTCATCCATTGCGAGCCGCTTCAAGCGGCCCGCTTGCTATACATACGAGAGCTCAGCGCGTGATCTGCTGTCGAGCGCCAAATCCAGACCACGCTTCCCAAAAACGATCCAGCCGAGTGCGGTGTTGATAGCGTCGGTTTTATTGGAGTTTGTGGCGACAGCGCTTGGCAAGTTGATTGCAGTGCGGATCACTGCAAATCCTCGAGATAAGGCTCAAATATCTTCCACGTACTGGTGCAGCTTCCAGTGGTCGTCAGTCATAACTGTTGAGATATCCCCTGAAAGACTTCTGGAAACGCAGTCTCAATCAACATCATTCCCGCCGTGCAGTTTGCAACCACACGCTGATCATCGATGCCTCGATGCCTCGATGGCTTTGTGAGCTTCCCGCACATGCTTCGCTTGTGCAAGTTTCACGCTGGCCCAACACTCTAATGTGATGCTCATGTGGCTCTGCGCCAGCCCCTACACCAAGCCACGTACTGTACGTAGAGGACGCCCTGCATCACATCAACACTCGTGCATCCCGTCGACCCAGCCTTGTCTCCGCAACGTCGCTCTTTTCGCGAGCCACGAAAGATATTGCAGCGCCATGTGCAGCACCGAGCCGGTACTGAGCTGGGGTGCGATCAGCGCAGCAGCAGCAGAGACTGACGTGATGCCCGCAGCAACTTGTGCAACTTTTTCGGTGCGGCGACAGTATATACGTACTGCAAACAGATGAACCCCTCATTAGTGTGGAATACCCGCTCAAATAAACTTCATATGCTTCCGGACAGCCATATTTCACGCGAATTTATACGAATTAAATTAATTATTGTTGTTACTTGATGTTTGTAAATGAATTTGTGTCATACCATTTTCTCGTTCGCTGATTGGCTAATTCAAACAAGCCAACGTCCCACAAAAGTTAACTACCACGGGGTAAAATGTCGTGCTTTGCCCGGGGAAGCTCTGGATATTTGGCATCAGGGTCATTTACGGATCAGTACTGTGGAAATATAGATTGTTGATTGATTGTTTTGCTCGATCTCAAGACAATCGGAAATTCCAACCTTACAGTATTAATAACGTCATTTCTTGGCGTGTTGCATCGTCCTGTGACGTTACTTCTGCGGGTGTGACCTCGCATCTAGTGCTGCCATTCGATTCCGACGACTGCGTTCAGGTTTGCCTACTTGAGTTTGCCAACTCGGAACTCGTGTCAGGTCACTTCTAGAGTCTAATGGGTCAACATTTGCCTCTGGTTGCTTGAATGTCGCTTCAGGGCGACTCGGTCAACATTCACAATTTGGGATATAAGGTGACAGTTTATTAGTTTCTAGTCATTTAAACTTCCTATTTGTAAAGCATAAACTTACCGAAAATTACAGCTGTGTCCAGATATGTGTTTGTATCAGATACTCGACGGTTCTCGGATCGTCCCTAAAACTATGGATATAAATTAAATATCCAGAGAATGAGGCGTGGTATATAAGGCAAGTAATTATTACTACATCCTCTCTGTTGTAATCTGATAAAAATGGACAAATATTCTTCCAAAAGAGTTCTTAATTAAAGAAAAGTCACCTTTGTCCAGGTCGATCTGTGCATTGACACCGGCATTTATATCCTTGTGTATCCCAATTCATCTCGGAATACTCGCTGAAAATTACGAACCAGCTCACAGATCCGTCCGTCACTCCTACAATATCGGCACAAACTAAAAACTTCTTAGAGAACATGGGTATGCTGTAGATGTCCAGATAGTAAGTTGATGGATATTACATATAATGCGGACAAATGTGCGCTTTTAAGCGTTGGTGAGCGATATTTGATTGGTGACGGCATTGACGAGCTCTCTGCAACAAATAGTTCGCTGTTATGTGCTTTGCATGATGAGCTCCTGCAACAAATAGTTCGCTGTTGTGTGCTTTGCAGGATGAATGGCTGGTGGAATGTAGCGCTTTTGACAGCAAGCAGTTATGGTACCACTAAAACGGTACACCTCGATATATAAATACCCTGATATTGGAATAAATTCTCTGGATTTTATCTACCCGGGATCGCACCGACGTCTGATTCTACCTATAACTAGTACCCTCCTGTAAACGATATGGCTGCCTTGTAACAGGGTGGAATATACCTCAAATAACGGATTACCTTTAAGACATTTATAAAAATGAAATTGGGAGTCTTTTCAGACCCTCTCAAAATCGGTTTGCGAACTTTTCTACCAGTTTATGGCTCGTTCGCGAATGAAGATGTACACCTTTTCCAGTCCAGAATGGCCAAGAGCAAATGATATTAGGCGAATGCTAGAGCAGTTTGCTCAACAACAAATCCGAATCGGCCAAGAGCAAGTTCAATTTGGATGGAACCACTAAAATGAATACGCACTTATGCAGTGTTGGGCATGCTCACTGTGAGCATGAGCAACTCACGTGTCAACGGCCAACGGGCATGTCTTCCAGATCGGTCACCTTGACATGATACGTTAGTGTGTGGCAATACCATGCCTCGCACAGGTTGGGCGTCGCGACCTCGCTGAATTTGGATCTGGCGGCTCGGGTGAGATGGTATTGGCGATATGCCTTCATCGTGACTCCTTCTGGCACGGCGAGAATGTCGTAGCGGTGCTCTTTGACAGCCGACTTGAAAGCTGAAAACACGTTTTCGATGGGGTTCAACATGGGCGAATAAGGCCCAAGCCGTAGTAGCGTAGCGGCTGAGCTGCTCATGCTCACAGTGAGCATGCCCAACACTGTATAAGTGCGTATTCATTTTAGTGGTTCCATCCAAATTGAACTTGCTCTTGGCCGATTCGGATTTGTTGTTGAGCAAACTGCTCTAGCACTCGCCCAATATCATTTGCTCTTGGCCATTCTGGACTGGAAAAGGTGTCTACCCACCCCTTCGGAAGATTATTTCGTCATTTATTATTTGTCGCAACATTAATATGTTATCGGTACAGATGAACCCCACCTTAGTAATCCCCAGACTTGAAATACACCCTCAAATGGAATAAAATGTTGGTTCCCGATCAAAGCTAAGTAATTATCTAAATCCCCTCAGACGGAATGTGAAATAAAAATTGACATATATTCCGTTAAAAAGGTGCTTAACTATGGCTAAAGTCAAAGTCGTACAGGTCGATCAATGAAGTCTAGCATTAACACCTGCATCTTCCGTCCTTGTTTGTTTCCCAATTCCTCTCTGAATAATTGCTGCATTGCACGAAGTCCGCTCATCGATCTGTCTGACACTACTGTAGTATCGGCACGAATAAAAGTTTCCCTATCCATCTGAGATAATCCTTGATTTCGGCGGCAGTCAACTCCTCTTCTTCTTTGTCAGAAGCATTCCTGCATGCATCGTCTTCAGCAACATCATTGTCAACACTCTTCTACTCCTCGATCCCGCAAAAGTCCTGGTCAGTCGGATCATCCACGATTTCATTCTCGTTCTCTGGATTAAGCAGCTCATCAACTGACATCAGATTATTGGCGTGAAGTCGCGACAACATGGTCGAAAGCTCCTCTGTAATAGCGTCTTCCTCTTCAGGTTCATCAAACTCGCAGTTGTAATAGTCGAGGAGGCACGTAGTAGCCCAACACTTCAAAAACATTGTAGCATGCGATGCTCCACGGAATAGCTTACCGCGCGGCAACGTTGTATAGCTTGGCGGCCGTGCTCAGATTCATTCCTGGATCAGCTTCCAGCTGATCTAGAGCATTCTGTATTTGGCGCCGTCGGTGTCGCCTTTTAAATGCTGCGATGATTCCTGCATCTAAAGCTCTGAGCACAATTATTTGGCTGCTCAGGTGGTCTGCAGGATGAATGGTTGAAGCGCACCTTACTGTACCCCTAAAACGGCACACCCCGAGATTGGAATACCCTTAAATTGGAATAATTTTGCCGTTCCAGACGCTATGAAAGTTGAGGGGTTCATCTGTATTCGACAGGTCACAGCCGCCGACCAGCTTAACCCGGTGGCGCAGAAGGCCATCGAACGGAGCGACATGGAGGGCGCCAAGATCTACACGCAGATAGATCTCGTTGTCCTCCGTGTCATTCCGAGCAGCTTTTTCCGAAGTTATTATCGTTTAATGTTTCCGATCTAAAAGCGATTGAAAACATTAGCGATACGGTCACCACGCCATATATGACCTTCGGGGATGTTCGGGCGACGCGTACGTGACGCAAACAGACACATCGGTGGACCTAACCGCCACGAAAGCGAACACTACGCTCATCGATGCGAATGTGGTACCAACGCAGTGCGGATGCAGCGACAAATTCAGTGCCCGACCTTTGCTGACGGCACGACCGACGCAACCAGAGATCTGATCGATGCTTCCGTGCTCAGACCGACACGGTGCCACCGTTACTGATCACACCCGTCATCACTGCTCCGACAACACCAACGGGCCGAGACGCGTGCTCGTCTCTGGCGCAAGCAACTCCAGCAGCGATGGACAGATCAACGACTACACAGCATACAGACTCGATCCCGGCGCCGATTACGCCGCCAACAGAGGAGGAAGCACGATTTCAGCAGTTTGCTCTGCTCTATAGTGTTTCTGAAAAGAGTGTTATCACAAGAATTAATCCTTTTCGCATTAATACTAATACTCACTTTTTAAAAGGGCCTTAGTATTGCGACATAGTAATCCTGACCTCGGCATAAGTATCAGTAATACTGGTACAAGCTTTTTCGCTCATCCGAACCTCTCAACACGAGTGACAACCATGGCCGAGCTCATTTTGACTGAAGAATTGACCCTGGATTATCTCATGGACATGAATTTCAGCCCCGTCGTCCTCGTAAAATCCTGAGCGGTTCCGCGCGCACGCACGGCTTTGTTTGCCGTTTCCGACGTCATGAAAATTGAGGAGTTCATCTGTACAGACAATCCTTTCTTAGTGATAGCGTCGGGAAGAGGCTTTTTATCACTAGCAAGAGGTATCACTATCAAGAATTGTATCATGTAAGAGGTACATGTGGTTTGTGCTGCACCGTGCAGCCTGCACGACATCGTGGGCCAGCTTACAGGTCGAAGCTCATTCTGAAGCTGCCATCGCCCACCAGGCCATCCAGCACCCGCATCAGGCTCACCGATGCCCAGCAGCTGCAGATTTGTCGTCATAAGGACGACTATCCCTCTACCAGTCAAAGCCATCATGCCCACTGGGCTCAGAAACTTTGCAGCTTGCGCGCCTTCATTTTCAGGCCGTGCTTTCAGCTGAGGTTCAGGGGGACAGCCTTGAGTGTTGTAACGAGCAGGAGGAAGACCTGCAAGAGATAGCTGATACGGTGGTGACAGCCGCAGACCTTACTGCCCAGGAGCAGGAGCGACTGCAGTGGATGGCCAAGCTCTTTATTCACGCCGATGCGATGGGCGTGTCATCCGCGGCAGTGAGAGGCTTCCGATCGATGCAGAGTGCGTTTAGAGAGGAGTTAGGCAGAAAGCGAGGGCGTAAACAGCAACTGTCCTTGGTAGATTTCTTCGGACGTGCTTCACGGAATGGCCGAATTCAATAGCTACGCACCTCTAGTTAGTGATATGCGAGGTTTTTGTATCACAAAGCACAATCTAGAAGTCGGAGGAAGTTTTGACTTGGTTTTGTAAATCAACGGTCATTGGGAGAGGGGTCTAACTAACCGGGCACTAATCACTAAATGGGATACCACTAAGAAGAGGATTGTCTGTACCCCAGTTCTGCATTCGGAACGAAGTGGTACACACGGGTCAGATTGCGTCAAGCAAATCAATTACTAGTAATTACAAGTAGGTTTCAAGCAAAACAATGAATTGAAACCCCCAGTTTTTTCTTCAATTTTCATTTACAACGCGTGCCTTTGGCCTGAAATTCGAAAATGAGAGCTGCCTGAATATATTCAGTGAATATGCCAAGCTCAAAATCTGAACCGCTCAAGAAAGTTCGCGCGCGAGCGAACTTTCTTGAGCGGTTGTAGATCCCTGGCAGACACTCCAGGGCTATTTCGCTTCGCAAAACTTTGGGGCGCGTTTGTTGTCAATCATGGTTTACAGCCGCCCACGCTCAGACTTCCTATTCGCTAGAATACACGTCGAGATGGAGACGAAGGCACCTTTCTTTATCGGCGGCATCAAAATCCATCGGTATGCTTGTTGCCCCGTCCGTATTGCAGGCACTTGAAGCGTACGCTTAGCGGCAGCGACTTGTTCAAGATCGTCATCGCTTTCACTGTCTGTCTTGGCTTCCTCGACATTGCTGCTCTTGCGAACTGTTACTGAGGTTCAGATTTCCCCTCCTCAGCTATGTGCTGGCATGTACATTCGTGCAACCATTCCAACCGAGGGAGACGACACAAGCAACACGCGGGGACTTTAAGGCACCCCCGACCAGAACGAGTGTGTCTGTCCGTGGTATGTTTGTCCACTAAAAAGACCGTTAGAAGGCATTTTTAGCCCGAACAGCATGGTCGGGGTGGCGGCTTTGCACGGACAATCAGTGCCCACGGGCATACTGCCTACGATACTGCATGCGTATTTTTGCGGGTTAGCGGTCGCGAAAAATCATAAAACCTGAGCTATTGCATCGCACTTTAGCGGAGCGCGGTCCATGCCCCTTATTCACACAGACATCAAGCAGCGGGACGACGCGAGCGAAGACCGGAGCGAATTTCTCGGCGGACAGCGCGCGCGGGACGACAAGGCCAAGGCAGCTATCGTACGTAACTGTACTCAATAAATATACAAAATTTGACGGTTTCGGGAGTTCCGCCTGTTGGGAGAACTGGTACCTTCAGGGCAGTCAAGGGGTATTTGTATGGGATTAGGGGCGGGCTGTTGCTCAATTGTGGGGTCAAAGGGGGCCCATTTTGAGAGCCCGGGAATGTTGTAGTGGGTGCCATGCCACGACCATGTAGTCGAGACACCCCCGCGGCGCGCAGATGCCAGTCAGTTCGCCCTGAATCTCGGGTTTGGTTACTCGGTGTTGAGTACTTTTTGGTACTGTAGATCCCATACTTTATTTCCATTATTTACCTAAATGACCAGTACTGCTGTGAGGCTCCCTAGCTGATCGGTACGAAGATGGTCGCAATTAAGGGTGTTATTAAACGCTCTTTTAGGTTAAAAAGACTGCAGCTGGCACCCGCCGCTGTCCCATTCTAACAAATCCTGCCGCATATGAGCTCTATTGAGCTCGACGCTGATGGTGCCCACGTTCGCCCGCCAGCGGCGTGGGAAGCCTCATAACCAATCCGGTATCAGGGGCAGCACAAATGGCGATAAAAGCCGGCTTTGCCGGGTTGTCTGCCTCCCCGGACCCAGTCGTCCCAACTGTGACCGGCCCTTCGGACAGAGACGTCCGTTCGGTGCTTCTGTGTCAGCGGCAGGTACCACACACCTAATAACGGGTTATTTTAGCAAATGGAGGGACTTTGGCCAGTAGCAAGGGATTTGCGTGCCCTGGTCGAAAATTGCTATTATTACATTGAGGTAGCGCGGAATATTGGCCGGATTCGGTGCGAGCTTGGTTTATGCGATCCTTCGACGTCTATGATGCCTGTGGACGGCCGACAACTACATAAGCCCCAAAAATCTGACCCATTACCCCTTATAAACCAAAATGGTTAATTGTCCGAGGTGAATAACCCAGACATAGAGCTGACGCTACACCACGATCACCAAAGGAAGTGACACACAAAAAGAAAACATAACGTGGATAGCTGTCGCTTTAGCACACAAGGTCCGCCGCAGTGTCTCCAAAGGAATTGAGACTCTGCTAAAAAGGCGGACGTGCTCTAAGGTGGTAAAAGCGGAGGTGAGGGCACGAAAAAGAAAAAAATATCGGTTCCGAAACAGGCTAATGAGGTGTCTTACCGTCGCGTAGACTGCAGTTTGTACTTGAGCTGGCTGGTAGATCGGACTGTCTTGGAGTGATTCGGAAGGTTTTCACAGGGTGTGCAAGGGTGTACGAGGTGGAGTGCTACTGGCTGGCTGTTCTTCTTGCTTTACCCGTTTACTATGTATCCGCGCACTGCTAATTTACAATTACATAGCTCATCATTTGCTGCAGACCACAGTCTAATGTTAACAAAAACGTCCCTTTCCCTGTGGCTGCAGTGACTATGGCTCCCCGGAAAAGAAAGTTCCAGAGTTTGGAAGAGATTGACGCTGCGTACGCGACGCCAGAGGAGGCCGAGACCTCTGTTGCTAAACGCAGAAGGAGAGCTAATTGCAGTTCAGCGAAGACTCGATTTCGTCGAAGCGTTGCACAAGATCAAAGCCGCATTGGTGCTACTGCTAACGCAGATACTGCATTGGAGATGCTTACACTTTCTGCTCCGCGGCAACCGGTATCTACATCGGCCAATCAATCCGACACACACGAGTTACGTTTGGAAACAGATTGGCTTCGTGCTGCTAATCGCCGAACGGCGCGCACGGCCAGTCAGGTGGAAGCTGCTCTGGAGGCGGCTCGCACCCGTCAAACGCAGCGACGTGCTCGCATGAGTCCGGCCGAGCGTGCAGCGGCACGTGAGAAAAATCGACTTCGCGTGGCAGCGAAGCGCAGGCGTGATCGAGCCACCCAGGAAGCTCATCAGCTTGCTGAACAACAGCGACGTGCACATCATACCGAACAAGAGCGGATTACCGATCGCGAACATAATACAGCATCCCGGGCTCAGCAGCGCGATGTGCTAACGATCGGAGAACGCCAACACCAACTGGAGCGAGATGCAACACGTGCAGCAAGTCATCGTGCTGTCATTCCTGCAGCCGAACGCCAGGACGAGCGTGAACGTAACGCTGAACGGATGTCACGAGTTCGAGCAGCTTTGACAGAAGAAGACCGCGAGCAACTGCGTGAAGCAGCGCGGTACCAACGTCGCGAAAACAGTACAAGAAAGCCTACGGGAACCATGAAGGTTTCGATCCAAAATCGGTAACTGGCACTGACATCGCTAACGACAGACACTACGTATCGCGATACAGGTCGACGGACTCTGACGAGGAAAGAACGTGTCCCTGTTGCGAGGCATGGAAGTTTCCAGGCGAATCACCACATAGCTGCTGTGGAGCGGGTAAAGTTCGATTGCCGAATCGACGCGATCCACCTCTCCAGCTCCAGCTTCTGTTTGATGATCGTGACTTCATGAAGATGATTCGGGCGTACAACAATGTGTTCGCTTTTACGTCTATGGGTGCAACGCCCTCTGCACCTCTCAACGTGGATGAGGCCGTGACCAGAACGAGTGGGGTTTACAACTTTCGCGTGATGGGAACAGTTTGCCATCGGATGGGCTCGCTTCTACCGCCGTGGAATTGTAACCCAATGTTCGCGCAAATCTACATGAATGACCCCACAGCAGCTGCACGCGTCGACAGCAGAATGCGAATGACGGACGGGCTCGACAGACAGATCATTGTTAAGCTCGAGGACATCATGGCAGCTCACAACCCGTACGCCCAGCAATTTATGAATGCCCGGGAAATTCTTCTAACGCGTCAACACGCAGCACGGGAAACAGCTGCCGCTGCGCGACTACGACGCAGCGAGCAAGAACGGCAGCAAGAAGACGACGTGCACGAACCACTACTACCGCCTGAAGCTGACATGGTACTGCGACTTCATACGGATAGGCGTGCTAACCGAGACACCCACAACACTCCCACAGCATCGGAGGTTGCGGCGGTCATCATCGATGCGAACGCAGCTCATCACCGTGACATCATTCTCTACAGCAAGGCCAATGGGTTCAAACGTATCTTCGAGAGTAGCGAGCACTATGACCCGCTCCAGACCCACTCTTCCATCCGTATGGGGAACCTGGATGGACGTACGCTTCACCAGATCAAGACGTGATTGATGACGTACTGGAAGGACCAGACCGAAGCAACATGGCTGATGATGAGGATGACATTGACCGCTCAGACATCGCCAGTGTGTCTCTGCGTCAGTTCGCGGCGTATCAACTCCACGATAGAACGAACAGTCACTCTCTACTATTGCGTGGCGGGCGTCTCACGCAGCAGTACTGTGTGGACCAGTGGGCGAAATTAGAACAGCAGCGTCTTCGATACATCCAAAATAATCAGCTAGAGCTGCGGATGGACACGCTTCAAGGACTAACGGATGCCTTCAGGGGTGAAAATGTGAACTTGCAGCACCAAGAGGTGGTGAGGGATGTGGCCCTACACGCGCGTGGAATAGCTGCCGTAATTCAGGATCGACAGCAACGTCGGGAAAGGGCTGATGCCTCGAGTCTCTCTAAAGTTGGCGTGGGGCGTAGTACCATTTTACCTGGAAGCTTCACGGGGTCGCCTCGCCAGATGCAACAGCTTTTATGAACGCCATGACGTTGGTACGTGTTCTTGGAGCACCCAGTCTGTTCATAACTATGACGTGCAATCCCAACTGGCCGGAGATTAAGGAAAATCTGCGGCCGGGTCAGTCAGCTACCGATCGCCCAGATTTGGTGGCGCGAGTATTCAACCTTAAGCTGAGCGCGCTCAAAAAGGACCTGGACCACGGAGTACTAGGAATTCAAGCAGCGCGAATTTACGTAGTGGAATACCAGAAGCGAGGACCCACACGCGCATATACTGGTGATTTTGCGACCTGAAGATAGACCCACGACAGCTGAGCACATTGACAGGCTGGTGTCTGCGGAAATACCAGACAAGGAAACGCAGCCTCAGTTGTACGAAACCGTACTTTCGTGTATGATGCATGGCCCGTGTGGGGAGCTAAACGACAAGTGTCCCTGTATGGAGAATAACAAGTGCACCAAACACTTTCCCATGCCGTTAGCTGAGAATACGACCATGACGGAGGATAAGTATCCCGTATACCGCCGTCGACGCCGCCCTGATGGACCACATAAACGAATGGTGTGGGACAATGCAACAGCAAACCAGTGGGTAGTTCCATACAACCCTTACCTGGCGCAAAAGTACAATTGCCATATTAACGTGGAGGTGTGTACATCATGTGGCGCGGTCAAGTACATCTACAAGTACGTCTACAAAGGAGCGGACAGGACAACGGTTACGATTGAAGGATTGGATGAAGTGATCGACGAGATTCTACAGTACCAATCGGCGCGGTATATCTCTCCAGTGGAGTCCTGTATGCGCATTTATAGGCCGACGCATGCCTCTACGCATACAGTTGTTGTCCTACACGTCCACTTGCCGGGCCAGAGTGCGGCAATCTTTCGGGGGATGCTACAGACGAACGCCTACGCTACCTCATACGACGAGGCGAGCGATCTCGATTGACAGCGTTTTTCAACATTTGCCAAGATGAACCCGACGTGGCGGGGACTATGCTCTACCTCGACATTCCACGTAAGTACAGGTGGAATGTCAAAACCAAGTGTTGGGAGCGGTAAAGAAGTACGTTCCCTCTCTGGGCCGGATGGTGCATGTTTCGCCCAGAGATACGGAGCGATACTACTTGCGACTGATGTTGTGTTATGTGAGGGGACCCACGTGCTTTGACGATTTACGAACGGTGCGCGGTATGTTATACCCAACGTTTAAAGAAGCTGCTCAAGCAGCCGGCTATCTCGAAAACGATCAAGAATGGGACGAGTGTCTCGCCGAGGCGCACATTTCCAGATGCCTTACCAGCTCAGACAACTGTTCGGTGTCATTTTAGTCTATTCCATTCCAAGTGACGTACCGGCACTATGGATAAAGTTCAAAGGATTGATGTCAGAGGATTTCCAAAGACAGTTCGGAGCTGATGCCAATGATAGAAGGGTTGAGTTTCAGACTCTCAGGGGGAAGGTGCTTGCAACTAATGGAAAGTCGCTGTCGGAATATCAACTTCCTCCGCTCGAAGACTACAGTGACGTTGAAAATACCGATGACAGTGCTGATACCTCAATTGATTCTGAGGAGCGTGAGTACACGGGCGCACAACTGGAGCGTACGGCTGGGTTGGTATCGATGCTAAACGAGGGCAGCAAGCAATTTTCCGTGCAGTGATGGATGCCGTGCACTCAACGGAAGAAGTGAATGGAGCTGTACAGTACTCAGGTCTAGGCAAAAGTATGTTCTTCATTGATGGACCGGGTGGTACTGGTAAGTCGTTCTTGCTTGAGCAGCTATTAGCTCATGTCCGTCTTGAAGACAAATCGGCAATTGCCGTGGCATCCAGCGGAATTGCTGCGACTTTACTAACGGATGGACGCACGGCGCACTCTACTTTCAAGATCCCGATCAAACTTTGGAAACCTCCACGTGCAATATCAAGAGAAATAGTCCTACAGCGAGGCTAATACGTGGTGCAAGTCTCATTATCTGGGACGAAGCACCTATGATGAGCAGGTTGTGCTTTGAAGCTGTTGACAGGACCTTCCGTGACATCATGCGCAACGACATGCCGTTTGGGGGTAAAGTGGTGGTGTTCAGTGGAGACTTCCGTCAAATCCTTCCTGTTGTAAAGAATGCTACTCGCGGTGAAACAGTCAGAGCCTGTTTCAAGTCATCGAGGTTGTGGAGCGAATTACAGCAGATGCAACTTACTGATAATATGCGCGTACGTACAGCACCCAACCCCGACAGCGCGGCTGAAATCGAAGAGTTTTCAAACTTCCTCTTGGAGATCGGCGAGGGTCGTTACCCAGTGAATCACGACATTGACGCAGATGATATCAGCCTACCGCAAGACATGTGTGTTTTCCTGAAAGTATGCAGCAAGAAGACGAAGATGCGGAGACGGACGCGATCCAGGCCCCCAGTTTCGCTTTGCTTCCAACTGATCTCGAACAGCGCCAGGAGGATGACGGGCCAATTGTCCGAGACTACTACGACCGTGGTCTCAACGCCTTGATCGATGCTGTCTATCCGGGGATTGGTGCTGAGAATCTACCAGATGACTACTTCGCGGAGAGGGCCATTTTATCTCCGACCAACGCGAATATTCGTCGGATCAACGAGTTAGTACAGACCGGCTCTCCGGGGAAACGCGGGAGTACACGTCTGTGGATACGATGGAAGGTGCAGATAACATGCTTTTCGAGCCGGAATTTCTGCACTCTCTCAACTTCTCTGGAATCCCACCTCACCGAATTGTGCTCAAGATCGGCAGTCCGATCATTATGGTACGCAACCTGAACAGCAACGCGGGAATGTCGAATGGAACGCGGTTGCGCGTCCTGTCTCTTCGTGAGAGGTGCATCGACGCCGTTATTATGACAGGGCCCCGGAAAGGCCGGCGTGTCTTCATCCCTCGGATTATCTTCATCAGCGACGACGACGAAAAGGACTTTCCATTCCAGCTCCGACGTAAGCAGTTTCCTGTCATTCCGGCGTTCGCGATGACAATCCACCGGCTCAAGGACAGTCGCTGGATAGCGTGGGGATTTGTCTACAGGATCTGTGTTTGCGCATGGGCAGCTGTACGTGGCACTATCGCGTGCGACTTCAAAGAAGGGGATCGCGATTGATGTCGACCATTCAGATACTGAAAACGACACCGCGCACACCAAGAACATCGTGCTCAAAAAGATATTTGCGCGAAACCAACGAATTTTAACTACGTAAATACATGTTATGTTTAGCATTATTCCATGGCTTACTGGTCTGATCAGCTCCATCCAGCTGCCGAGCGCAGCGAAGACAGCACTGAAGAGTAGTGCAGCGAGATGCAAATCGAGCGGAACGGGCTGGGACAAGCCATGACCCAGCGTCCGCGTGAGCGGGCGCCCCGCCGCTAGTTCTGCCCCTATAAGAACGTAAGATGTGCGTGTATGCCCAAAAGACCGACATAAAGACTATCAATCCCGAACAGCATAATATGAGTCGTGAAAAACCGTAACGCTTATCCGCACTTTCCATTGGACAAAACCAACCCCCAATTGTGCTGCTTGCGGGCCGAAGGGCCTCGCTTTGGTCCCCATATCGACCAAAACCTGCGAGTAGTGAAGTGAGCCACAGGCGAGCGGAACGGAGTCCATCCATTCAATCCACAGCGTCCGCGTGAGCGGGCGCCGGCAACGCTACTTAAGGAGGTATTATGTTATACGGTCGTAACGGTACATCCAAAAACTGTATCTGATTATTGGTTTCAAAACCAACCATAACGATTCTGGCGGGGATTATCTTTTGCAAAAATAGGACCCCCTCCCTTAACTCTGAAAATAAATTTCGGAGAATTTATCCCCCAAATTCAATTCCTGACTCAAAATCCAAACCAGAGGCGATGGCCAACACAAGACGGCGCCGGGCATCGTCCTCGTCCTCCGAGGACGAGCAGGTGGCGTCCATGAGCAGAGACACGCGCGCGCGCGCGGCACGCGGCGGAAGGCGTCGGCCATCCTGTCGGAGTTCACGAGTCTGGACGCGCTGCTGGACAACGACCAGGCGGAGAAGCGCAAGCGCCAGCGGCGCTCGCAGAAGCTGCAGAAGCTGCGCGAGGAGAGCGAGGCGGCGGCTCAGGACGGCGGCGTGGGCGGCTCCAGCCCGCTGGGGAAGCTCATGACGCACATGGCCAGCAACATGAACAGTCTGTCAGCCGACAACTACCTGTTTGTGGCTTCGGACATGGCGGTGACCGAGGAGAAGTTCGGCTATGTGTTTACGCCCATTACCGAGGTAGAAATATATTAAAAGCAGGGTTTTAGGTGGTTAGTAGCTGCAAAAGAGACTAAGGAGAGCGTACTGTGCTTTTGGATGCAGCCGCTGCCGTACCACACGTACAAGGCCATGGAGACGGAGCTCAAGAGCGACCTCAAGCTCGTGTACGAGACCATGCAGAGCACAGACGAGGAAGAGCTGGGCGGACTGCTCTGGTCCAAGGCCATCATCATCCGCAGTCTGTTCACGCAGCCGACGAGAGACGCTGGGACGCCGACCACACCGGTCAAGCTGCCGGGAAAGATCGGCTCGTGGTTATTCATGACAAGTAGGTGTGCTATCTTGCTGCCGGAAACGGAGTAGTGTGGGCTGAAGTAAACTGACGGAGTGCTCCTTGTCGGTTGTGCGCAGTGTCGACTCATAGCAGCAGCCATGTGGTGGCTGGCTGCTTCAGCAACCTCTTTCTAGTTATGAGCTCCGCGGACAAGGCAAAGGTGCCTGTTTTAAGTGCAGGACTCCCGGTGGCGTGTTTTGCCCATGCAATTGAGGACTACCGTACGACTTTTGGTTCCCAAGTCCCGCCGATTGAAATGGAGTGGCTACCGACGATGCTGAACTTCCTCAGTGCCTTCCGTGCGTACGGCTTTAGGGACAGCAAACGCTCCATGAGCGCCAAAGGAAAGCTCCCGTGACACCGCCGACGAAACCCTCGGCGAAGAAGGCTCTACCCTTCCCGACCCTCAACATGCACTTCGTTCTGATGTATTTGGTGTTGTGCCTGCGCACGAAGGCACTGATACTGGATGGCTACGATGCTTTTAGTTTTACAATGTTCTTCCTGCGTATGCAGTTTGAAAACGGCATGCACGCCAGTATCGTAGACCTGGCCACGATCTGCATCGAAGAGCTGTTGGAAGTGTTTCCGCGGGCAGAATGGCGGAAAGAATGGGCACCACAGCTTATTCTTCGGATCGCCGGAGCCAACGAGGGCATGTTCGACTCAGCAGCTGGATGGCTTGCGGTTGCACGCCGGCTTCCGCGCACATTGCGCGGCACACAGCTCACAACTGGACTGGCAGTTTACGTCTTGCAACATCGTATCGACAAGAAGGCACAACAAGGGGTACGCTTCGTTTCTCTGCTAGTTATAACCCACATTCTTGCTAACGTCACTGTTCCCACCTTGTGTGCAATATCTTACAGGCGTCGTCAGAGCGACCCCTGAAGTTTCCCATTCAAAGCGGACTTGTGCTGGATATTGTTGCTGGTATCGTGGAGGACTTGACAGTCAAGTATGCTGAGACACGCAAGACAAACAAGAGCTCCAAGAAAACGCCGCCCTTCGATCTGCTCTGCAAGAAGGTGGCTTTGATGGACCTAGCGTTGCAGGCCTTCCTCAATATTCTTACACCAAAGGAGATGACTATCATGCTCGACAAGTTGGACCAGCTGGCCGACGCACACAAGTCTACTATGTCAGCGAAGTGGCATGAGCTCAAGACCCTTGTCAGTCTCATGCACCGCAAGTACTCGCTCGACAATTTACGAGTGGGTCAGAGTGCGTCTCCATCGGCCAAAACCGTGCTCTTTTGCGATGATGACAGTGATTGACAGTGCTACCTACTTGTACGCCAAGTTGATTAAGAGGCCAGACTGAAACAATAGAGTCAAGTTGATCGCCTTTCATTGTCGTACGAGTATTATTTTTCTATAGATGATAATCGTTGCCTTACGCAGCCAAGTGTGGTGAAATTCATTACTGAAATGCATGATCGTTTTCCGGCCTCATCGTGTATGATCTTCGTGGATCCTAGTGCTGATCCTGAGCCAGCGCAGCATACTGCTTCTGCAACTTAACCTCAATCAGCTGCTGGGAGTTCACATCATTCGCCAGGCGTGTCATACGGCTCTGCAGTGCCTGAGCCTCCAGCGTCGACAAGTTCTCAAAGCATGCCTGCTCGATTGCAGCATTCTGAAGATCAAACATCTGGTTACGAAGGGACTGCAATCCCTGTTCAGAGCGACGGTAGAATCCACCGTTAACGATGCGAACGCGGTCGTCTAGCTTCTGTGCGCGCTTGGTAAGAAATTGGTCAATCTCCTTCAGCTCAGCGAACTTAGCTTGAACAGCACGCAGTTTATCCTCGGCCGACGAAGCGAACTGGAAAGATACACCAGCCTTTTTGCTTTCACCATCAGCCTTGGTTAAATATCGATCTTGCACCTCCTCCCATTCGGCGCCGAGAGTAACCGTATCCTGCGATTTCCACACGTTTTCCATACTACCCAAACTCGCTTCGATTTGCACCATTTGCCGTGCGCGCTCCATGGCGTCATCCGGAAACTGCTCCAATGGAGGCACCGCGGCAGCGCTCGAAGATTTCTTGCGCTTCTTGCTTTTCTTGGATTTACCATCATCCACGGGGAATTTAGCGGCATCGTGCTCCAGCATTCTATACATTTCATCCGCCACTTCGATCACCGCACTGTGAATTAACATCTTTTTCACTTTCGATGGACGAGGAAGCTCTTTCTGCACAGCAGTAGATCGCCGCTTAAGCTCGCTCTCCCTTTCCAGCTCACGCTGCTGTTTCAAGCGCTCTTCTCGCTCTCCAGCATCTTCCTCCCGCAAAGTGCTAGCGTCATCACCGTCTGCATCTTCCTTCTCCGGAATGTTAATCTCATACTCATTCTGCGGGGCCGGCAAGCTTTCAAAGCCCTTGCGCAGACTAGATGCCAAGAGTTTTGCTCGAGCCTTCTCAGCTTTGGCGCTCGCTGCCTCAGTGTCATAGAGTTGATCAGGATTGATGCCTAACTCATCACGCAATGGTGTGCGAGTAGCCGACATTGGCGTCTTGTCACTGGCAGTACTAGCCACAACGGACGATGGCGTACGGGATGGAGTAGCTCCTGCGTAGCCCGTACCTTCATAGAGTTCGACATTCTCACCTCCGAGTAGAGGGGTTGCGCTGTTTCGCATCGCAAGGAGGTTTGCCGTTTCCTGCATAATGTTATCGTGCACATCACGACTGGCTGGTGTAGTCATGGAAGCATTGCCATGGACGGAACGCAGTGGCGTGGCACTGTAATCACCCATGAGTGACCGCGTCTCGGTAGCTGAACCATTTTCTAGGGCCAGCGCCGCCGCGTGTGTAGCGTGCATACCCAGCTTCGCAAGATCGCTAAGCTCGTCATTCGAGACCGCAGGGGCGGGTAGCTCCAGCTTTGTGCGCTTTAGCGCGTTAATGGGGTCGTTCTTCTCGTTCACCGCCGCGATGACCTGCGGCAGATTGGTCTTCATAATCGACTTCTGTCTCTTCGCATCCTGTTTGCGCTCCTTCTTCTCCTGTGCATCGCGCCGCACACCTTCCAACTTATCCAACTGCAAGGCAGCACGCTTCGGGTCCAGCCCCTTACTTCCTATCCGTTTCTCCTCCGTCACATCATAGAATCCGGCAGGCGCCTTCTTCTCGAACGGGATCTCCTGGGCGTAGTCAATGTACTTCCTCTTCTTCTGGCTCACTCGGGGTTTGCTCGACATAATGCCAGCAGCCTTAAGCTCTCGCTTCTTCTGCAGCGCCGCCAGTCTTCGGGCCTCCTCCAGCTGTTTCTCTCTCGCCTTGCGCTTGGCCTTCTTGCCCTTGGTGTTGGCCAGACGAGCTCTAGCCTCGCTCAGCATCTCCTTCTCGTCCTCGTCCATGTCCACGGGGTCCGGCCTGGCCGGCTTGTTCTCTGGATTGGGGTCAATTTCTCCGGGACGGAGCCTCCGGGGTCGTCGCTGACCTCCACGCCCTCCTTCTTCTGCGCCTGGTCCAGCAGACGCTCGTAGTGCTCCATACACTGGGCGGCCGTGCGCCCCACGATGGGGGCGATGGTGCGCCACTGGCTGGGCATGAGCTTGGCCAGGTGCAGCAGCTTCTCCTCCTCCTCGCGGCTCCACTCCGTCTTCTTGATGCTCGGGTCCAGCCACTCGTACCAGCGCGCCTTGCACTGCTTGGCCGACTTGCGCGACAGCAGCGAAGCCACACGCGCCCACTGGTTCATGCCATACTTCATCACGGCCGCCTTGAGGATCTCGTCCTCCGTGTTCTTCCACACGCCGCCCTTGATCATGATCCGCATGGCTGCTGAAGGAGAGTCGAGCGAGCGAGCAGCTCACCTAAGCGATTTGTGGACGATTAACTACTGGCGTGGTTGGAATATGGGGGTATGAAGTTGGAGGGGTTTGCAGGATAAAAGTATGACATATATGAGGTGGCCATGCGTAAGCAATACTTACGCATACCGGTACTTACTAAGTACCGGTATGCAACAAGCAGAGCAAGTTGAAGTGGATGCATCTTGATTTTCTTTCTAAACATTTAGTATCGGTTGTAGAATTCCTTTATATGTATGAGCGCTGCCGCCGCTACCGCGACGGAGCAACGCACACGCAGTCTCCTGTCGCAGCTGCAGTTTATGGAGCGCAATGGGCGCGCGCTGGAGGAGCTGGTGGCCAAGATGCTCAAGGCGCGCGAGGAGCAGGAAGCTTTCCTGAATGGCTTCGCCAAGAGCCTGGAAGATATCGCGGCCCAGGAGGAATTCCAGCCGCTGGCTAAATGTCTGGGGAGTTTGGGGAGTGCGGCCAGAAACTGGTGGACGAGAGTCACGACGTGATGCTGCTGAGACCAGAGTCGGAGATGCTGCAGACGGTGACGCAGATTCAGGACTGGGCCATTGTGCCGATGAAGGTGCAGAGCGGAGAGCGGTGGGGTGATGTAAGACATTTAAACGGGGTTTTGATCTCCTCGTATGCTGCGCAGAGATTGCTGGAAGACCGTGAGAAGGCCATCAAGATTGAGGTTAAATTGCAGAAGGAGTACGATGTGTTCGGGGTTGGTGCAAGCTTGAAGAAACGCGCTTTTTGAGCTGGAAGTCGAGGTGCTGAACGTTTAGTTTGGCTATGATCTGCTCAGCGAGGAGGATCAGTTAAGGAAAAAGAGAAGAAGCTGCGGATGCTGTCGGATCAGAAGCGACGTGTTGAGAACGTCAACGCGTTGCTGGAGACGCACACGGAAAACTTCGATCGATACCGGATCCAGAAGATGAAGGTGCGGTACCTGCGGCACAGGATTGCAGGAGAGAATTGACTGGCTAACCATTTCTGCCGTTCGATAGAAAATTGTCAACGAGTTGGCTCGATCGCAGGCGTTCTACCACGCCAAAGGGCTCGAGCTCTTTGCTGTTCCATGTCAAGCAATCGCAAAAATCCACTGCAACGACGCAGGAAAGGTTAGTTTGCTGAGGAATCACCGATGAGCGATAGCCAAGCCTCTAACCACAACTTTGGAGTTGCAATTCCAGAATGAATGAGTAGCTCTGTGCCCACCAGCGTTCTTGGTGAGCTAGTTGAACAGTTAGCACTGTGCGGTGCGTCCCGGAGATGTTGCTTGTATAGCAATTAAGCGGGGCTATTTCATTCATTACTAGCAATGATCTCGTTGGGCATGACGCCTTTCGGTTTATAATTCTGCACGTACGATACAGCCGAGCTATAACTGTGCTGAGGAGCGACCGCGTTCTCGCTCTTTCTGCGCTTGCTGTGGCCAAGTTTCGACATACTTTCTTGGAGCTTCCGCCAAAATGATCCCCTTTCTCTCGGTGTGTGCTGAGGACTTTCACTAGCAATGCCAAATTGCTGGCGCCGTGAGATTCCTGGTGATGCTGTCCAACTCTGCGGGGAGTAGCAGTAGTCCTCCAGTAGTTTGTCACTGTAGAAGCAGCGTTTCTGCAGCACGATTGATCCGGTACATTGAATTAGAAAAGTCACGAGACAACCACAAATCAATACAAATTCATATACGCACCTCTTCGAACTTTTTGTAGACCAGGTGCACCGGCACATCCAGAGTGTTTGCCAGACCAAGCTGTAGGCTGTCAAGAGAAAGGCGCAGAGGCCAGTCAGTCAATACCCAATCTTAAAACTAAAGAATAGTACTTCAAAGTATGCAGACCAGTACCTCATTTGCACCGGTTGCAGAGATATTTCTCGTCGCGAAAAGTCGGGGTCGCTTGAGAAACGAAGGATACACCGTAGTCGGACTACATATCCAAAACCGAAAGCAGCGTTAGATCCCCTAGCGTGACACGTATTGGCAGCTCTCGTCAACAAAGAATAAGCGAGAGGGCTTACCTGTGGTTGATGCGAGACCTTCACCGAGTGTTCATACATATGTCGATATACTGCATCACCCAGAGATTCTAATTCAGTGTTAGGCTCCTCGCAAAGATGTGCTTGCTCGATGAATGATGTCCACTACGGTAGTTCATGACGTCAAATCAAACCTCTGTAAGATACCAAGAATGCAAAGCATACCACCAAAAGATCTCACCTCGGCAAAGGTTTCGTCCGGCGTGTACTTTTGGAGAAATGGATGCTTGAGTAATGTTTCTGCAGACGGTCTGTTTTCCGGTTCGATTACGAGACACTGTACAATATTCATATTGGTGTTAGTTGTGCGCACATTGCCACGTAGGGACGCAACATCGACACACCTGTTCGATGAAAGAGCGACACTCTTCTGAATATGATTCAGCAGGTAGCGTAAGGCATTGCTGGTTTGCAACCTGAAATGGCAACATTAGAGTTGAGCTCCAAGTAACTCGCGAATCGAATAGCACGAAAATCGTCGCATAATACTTACAGAATCGACTAGGCCGAAAAAGCCATCTTGCGTCGGAAGTGGATAGCGTCCTAACGCAACGGATATTAAGGCAAGCCCGAAGGACCATACGTCGGCTACATCAAATAGATGAGTGAGCCTGTGAGTAATAATTTGTTTGAGGAAACATTCACGAGCAGCGCACAACTTACCAGGGTATGAATAATCGCCACCACCTATCCGTTCAGGTGCCATGTAAAGCAGAGTACCCACAAAGGTCTTTGTCTTCGTTGAGTTGTCATTCAAGGTGCGCGCCAAGCCAAAATCTGAAATTTTGATCTCGCCCTGTCGGTTTGTAAGCAGGTTGTGTGGTTTAATATCACGATGAACCATACGCTTGCTGTGAATATGGGCTAAGCCATGAAGCACGCCTGATGCAAGCCGAGCAAGGATCTTTTCGTTTTGACAGCCGCCGCGCAGAACAATATCCTGGAGCGAACCTGTGCTCATGTACTCCATGACCATGCAAATCGAGTTTTTTGGACGGTCTACAAACGCATCATAAAAAGATACGATGTACGGACTCGGTCTGCAACACGAGGCGGTGAGTTCAATACGCCAGCAAACAATATTTTTCGAGCGTAAAACGTAACACTAGTGAATACGTACTTTGCCTTGGGCTTGGGGAGATTTTTCCGCTAGTTTGGTGTTGAGGCACTGGGCTGTCGTTTTGTGCCATGGGCACCAGATTTGAATACAGCGCGTGTAGCTCGCGGACCATCTGCCGACGTTGACCTCGACCGTACACGGGCACATCCTAAATGTCATCATAAAGTTCAATAAGATGAATAATCAGTTCAACGGCAACGGATACTACTATTGATGCGAAGCTGTATGCACTGACCTTGACAGCCACCACTTTCAGCGTCGGGATATGGATAGCTTTATACACGACACCAGAAGCGCCTCGCCCGATCTCCTTGACACGCTCTAAATTTTCTTGCAAGTGTAGGCACGCTGCATCAGGTGAAGATATGCCTGCCTCTGATACTGCCACATTTTTGTGGTAAACATGCCGTGGTTTGGCGAATACGCACTTCCCCCGCTATGCCGTCCACCATCTGTTCAATTGAATCAGCAATACAACACACAAGAAAAGTCAGCACAACTCTCTCAGCATTTACACTGCACATACATTTGTGAGCCGCACCATTAGGAGACTGGAGATCTGACTCAGAACCGGCAGAACCGGAGCTAAAATTCAGATTCATCATCGCTTGTTGCGCGGCACTGGGGCCATTAGCAGGGGTAGTTGTTCCGGATGCAGCCGCTGCGGCCACGGCCGCAGCCTCTATTGCGTCTCGCTTCGCGATAAGCCGCGTCGCCGCTCGCTGGGCCCGCTCTTCCGCTTGTTGAGGCGTGGGCATATCTTCCAGCTTCAGTCTAAGCTGAGGACGCTTGTGTCCACGGCTCGGTGGGGTCCTTTTCGTGGACTCGACCGTTTTCCACTGAGGTGGCGGACTTCCACTTGGAGTGGCTACTGGCGGTGGTGTACCCGCCGCTGATCCCCACTCCGGCTTTGGTGATGGCGTCCGCGCTGGTGCTCTTGGTTTCGGTCGTTTCTCCTCTAACGACAGCTGATTGGTAAGCGTGTTAATCTCCGCATCTAGTTCTTTGCAGCATTGCTCTGCGTTCTCGCTGCACTGACTCGGTGATACCCGTTACTAGTAGCTTTAGCTGGCGCTGGTGACGCAGGCTCAACACGTGCACGCACAGACACCACCACGCCCAGCGGCTTTGTTTTCGCCGCTTGCGAGAGCGAAAGGCCAACTGTTTCCTGCTGCAGCTCCCTCTTCTCCTCCGTCTCCCTCTCTATTGGCACCGGAAACTCCCTCTCCATCCAGCCACACCTCCACGATTTAACCTCTGCGATCCGCAGCTCCGCGGACAGATATCTGGGAAAATCTGCGCGATCACCTCGTCGTCCGCCTAGTACCAGCAGCCACGACAGCATCAGCACCACATCATCACCCCACGCACCTCTTTCTGCTTCTCTTCTACCTGCTCCGTCAGTTTGGGTGCGCTCTTGGGCCGAGCCAGCGAGTGCTTTGGCACCAGAAACGTCGCGTAGTGTGGCGCTCGTCCCGCCCGCAGCACGACGGGGCCGGCGCCGTCCGCCGTGTTGGCGAAGGACGCGCTGCTGGCCTGCAGCGTCGTGGCCGCCGCGGTCCTGTCGTGTGTGGTCCACGCAGTTGGCTCGTCGTTGGCGCTCTCGACGCGGCCGCGCTTGCGGAAGCGCTCCATGAGCGTCTTCCTAGACACATCCTGGATGGACCCTCCCAGCAGGTCGCGGCGGTGGCTGGAGCTGGAGCTGGAAATGGACCCTCCGGATGCGGGCGTGGACGTCTCCCCGCGCCCGCGGGCTTGGACACGTGCCGCGACTTGTTCCTACGCTCCGGCATGGGCTCACTGATCGCAGGGAGGGATCTGGCAGACGGAAGGGGTACAATGGGTACAATGGTGTGGCGCACATGAGGGACGGTTGAAGTGCACTTCAACATGGTGATGGCTACTATTAGCTTGTGCGGCTCAGGACGGGAAGCATCATGCGTGCTGAGCTGGGCTCACTATATTTACGTAGCTCTTTCTGCTTCCTCGCATGGATGAATGTCGTTTTAGAAACCTCTGGCGTTGTGGTTTCTGCTCGTGCATCTCATTCTCGATTTGGCCCGAGCGAGGACGAGCGACAAAAGAGCAAGTGGCTGACTGGCAGCATGCGCTATCGGACGGGGCTCGCGCTGCTTATGGGAGTGGTGATGCATTGGCGGGAAATCACTGCAGCCACCACGTGGCCGACCACGTGCTCGGACGCAGCAACGTTGGAGTGGCAGGCGACGTGCTCCGCTCGCACGGCCAACAGCACCAACTACCTGGCACCGAGCGGCATGACGGCCTCCGAGATTAACGCCGACGAGACCAACGCAGCCGCTGCATACCGAACAGCTCGTGATAGTGCTCTCAAGATCAGCGCTGCTGCGGGCAACGCTGCCATGTCTGGGCTGCGAAAGAAGAGTGATAGCTGGTACAAGCAATCGTTCGCCAGCTTCACCACGTACATTTGCACCCAGTCGTCAACGACAGCAGAGCTGGAGCGGTGCGTGGACCCGTCTAGCAGCGACGCCGTCACGGATATTGACGGAAATTGCGTCGTCATGCTCGACTCGGACGCGTGCAGCACCAAGGGCAAGTGCGAGCGCAGGAGCAACTGCAAGTGGGACGACGTCGTTCCCAACAGCAAGGAAACACGACGCCAGCTCTTCACCGATGCGAATGTTACCACTGCCACGAAGTGGATGACCACAGGATATCCGAGTTCGTTGGCGCCGTTCGTGGCGCCTGGTACCGTCATGGGCGTGCTAACGGTCTTAGCCTGCATTGGATTCGTGATTCTCCGTTGCGTGTTCAACCGCTGCGGAGGCCGCGAACCTAACGAGAAAGGCTACTCGCGCAGCGATATCCTGATCCCGACGCTGATATTCCTCGTGTGCTCGCTGGCAGTCTTCATCTGCATGGTCATCACTGCCGCGCTGAACACCAATATCTCGGATGGTGTGGATAGTGTGTTCTACTCGCTGAAGGCCACACTCGAAAATGCTAACATTTTCGTGGCGAACCTGCTTGTGCCACTGAAGAGTGCCGTCACCAATCTTCAAACGGCGTCGAGTGCGGTTAGTGATCAGCTCTCAGACACGACTTGGATTGCCACCGATGGTGCTACGCTCAAGCAGATGATTGCGGACTTCGGCAGAATCTATTACAACCACGCCAACTTTCCGTCCGCGACGTGCAACCCCAAAGCAAGCACTTTGTTCTGCATGGTATGCCCTGATGGAGTCTGCGGGTCTCCTGTCACGTCCTTCCTTGGTAGCAGTGCGTCTGCCTTGGCCGCCAGTAGCGATGTTGTTGAAAACTCGGTCAGCTTGCTTCAAAGTGCGCTGGTCGATGGGAACAGTGGTCTAAACACGAAGTTGCGTACGGCGGAACTAGACATTGCCTCTATGGGTGCGATGACAAACAGCTCGTTGGATGTTGTGAGCGTGCTCAGCAGCACCTTTGACGACTTGTCCTTCTCTCGCAGTGCGCTTGTAGTCTCGGTGTTCTTCTTCGGTATGATTGCCTCTATCGTGGGCATTATCGCCATCGTCAAGAACGCCTGCACCGCTAAGACGACCCAATGGGTGCACTTGCTGCATGTGAGCTGGGCTTTGGGTGTGCTTGTGTGCGTGCTGAGTTTCGTGCTGTCGGCATCTCTCCTCGCGGTTGGAGCTGTCTGGTTCGACTCGTGTGAGTACATGAAGCTGTTCCACGATGACATTTCTCCGTACGCCTCGACGCAGATGTCCGCCATGGCGAACGCCTGCTTCAACGGCAGCAGCATTCTCACCCCACTCGGTCTTGACACGCCACTATCCTTCTCCTGCAACGTGGAAGACGAATACGCTGCTTTGCAGGCCGCTGACATGACGAGTCTAGCCAAGCTCATCTCGAACTACGGCGACGTCATTTCGAACTACGACCTCACCGACTTCAACTTTAACTCGACGCTTTCTCGGAGCTACGTGACCAAGCTCACGACTGCTGCAACTGCGGCAAACAAGAAACCTTCGGTAGCCTTCACACAGGAGAACATCCTAACTCCATGGCTCGCATACAGCGATGTCTCTTCGAGCTACAACTGTAGCTCCACCACCGGCGAGGATCTACCCGTGTGCTACATGACAGGAGCCTGCAAGTCCGCGCTGGCCTCGAACGAGACCCAAGCCGCCTGTGTGAGCGCCTTCTCGGGTGCGTACGCGTACATGTTGGCGTTCAAGCAGGTGCGCACGATGCTGGACGAGATGCGCGAGGCGCTACTGGGCGACACGGGCACGTCCTTCTCGGCGCAGTGGAACTATTCCACGTCCATCACGGAGTTCGCGAGCGCGTATTTCACCAGGCTGAACACGCTCAAGACGGGATCGCTGCACAAGCTGCTGGGCGACGGAGGCGCCGTACGCTCGTTGCTGACCAGCGTGGAGCAGGCGCGCTGCTCTGGCGACTGCGCCTGGGCCAATCTGAGCTTCGAGGCCGTGCACGACTCGCTGTGCGACGACGTGCTGGGCACGACGCTGGCCATCTCGCTCTGCGCCTTCTTCCTGAGTCTCTTCCTCATCCCGCTCATCGTGGCCGCCATCGTGCTGCAGAAGCGACTGCGCGGCGTGGCCAAGGGCACGTACGACCAGCTGGAGCGCCGCCTGCAGGAGCTCGAGCGCCGCGCCAAGCAGCAGAAGCAGGAGACCGAGGGACTCTCCCCAACGGCGAGCGCGTCCAGCCAAGCGGCGGCCTCAGCGCGCTCGGCGGCCTCTTCAAGGGCAAGAAGGTCTCGGCGCCTCGCCCTAAGCAGTATCCACATGTATTAGCGACAATTGCATTCTTTAAGATGTGAACCCATCCATCCCTAGTCTCCGATCCAAATTTAAGCAGCAGTTCAACTTCTACCAGGTATTCTCGCTTCGGATTGGCGACGCGGATCCTATTTATAGCACCGGCTCATCAGCCCAGTTCGCATTTCATACATCCGCTCAGTATCAAATCTTCCTTTCGTTGCTAACAATACCAATGGCGGCGCGCGACGTGGTGGTCCTGGGCGGCGGCATCTCGGGGCTCACGCTGGCCTACTTCCTGCGCCAGGCGCTGCCCAAGGCGGCGGCCGACGCCACGCGCATCCGCGTGCTGGACGCCGACGCGGTCTCCGGCGGCTGGGTGCGCACGGCTCGGCGCGACGGCTTTTGTTCGAGGAGGGGCCGCGCGGCTTCCGGCCATCCCGCAACGGCGCCGAGATGCTGCGCCTGGTGGAGCAGCTGCAGCTGCAGATGCAGATGCAGGCGGTGGACCCTTCGGCGCAGTCGCGCTACATCCTGCGCGGCGGGCGGGTGGAGAAGCTGCCCGATACGCTGCTGGAGGCGCTGCGCGGCCGCTGGCGCCGGCGGTGGCGCGTGCGGCGCTGCACGAGCTGTTTGTGAAGGCTGGAGGCGTCCAGGATGAGTCGATTTATAGCTTCGCGACCAGGAGATTCAGCCCCGTGGTGGCCGAGAGACTGCTGGACCCGATGAGCTCGGGCATTTTCGGCGGAGATATCAGGAAGCTGTCCATGCGCGCGTGCTTCCCGAGGCTGGTGGAGATGGAGCAGAAGCACGGGTCTGTGGTGAAGGCCATGCTCTTTGGCGGGGCGAAGGAGGACGAGGTACTGCTTGATGGTACTGTGAAGTCGGAGTTCGTCAAGAAGCACGAGAAGTCGGTGAGCGTGAGCTTCACGGAGGGAATGAGCACACTCATGCAGGCGCTGGAAGACAGCATCACGGCGGACCCCATGGCGGAGATTCAGCTGAACACCCGAGTGACGAGACTGGCAGTGCACGGAACCGACAAGACCAAGGCGCCCACGTTCACGGTGGAGAGCAAAGACCCCAAGTCTGGAGAGTTCCGCGAGCCCATCAGAGCCTCGCACGTGTTCTCCACCATTCCGGCATGCTACTTGGCTCCGGCCGTAAAGGATTCAGCACCTGGATTGGCGGAGGCGCTGAACGAGATCAAGTTCGTGGATATGGGCATGGTGCACGTTGGATACAACGAGAAGGTGCTGCCTTCGGACGGCTTCGGATACCTTGTGCCTACTTCGGAGAAGGAGAAGGTGCTCGGTGTCGTGTTCGACTCAATACTTTCCCTGTGCAAAACGCCTCTGGCGAGATGCAGACGCGACTGAGTGTGATGAGTGGCGGCGCGCACTTCCAGGAGGTGGCGAAGCTGCCTGAAGGGCAGCTGGAGCGCAACGCCCTGGACGCTTTGAAGCGCCACCTGGGCATCACGCGCAAGCCGGACTATATTCGTGCCATGGCTTTGACAAATGGCATCCCGCAGTACCACGTGGGCTTCGGACAGACTCTTGAGCGCATCGAGAAGCAAGCTGCTCGTAGCGCACCGGGACTTTTCCTGGGTGGCAATAGCTTCTACGGCATCGGGCTGGCTGATTGTGTGACGCACTCCAAGCAGCTCGCTCTCAAGTTTGCCAAGAGCGTGTCCTCTTAGTGGGTAGAGCAGCTGAGGCAGATCGAATGCATGTGCGTGGATGTGGCTGAGGTGTGTGCGTAGTGTGCGACGATGCGTAGGGTATCTTCTGCTCGACGAAGAAAATGTACATGTAGCTGCCGTACTTGGTGTGTCATCTGCTGCTGCTGGCAACGGTTGTTTATTTAGGAGCGTCCCTCTCGTCTCGCACACACCAAGAAACGACCTCCGTTGCGACTCATCGATCTTTCAGAACCGCTGCCCTTTGTTTCACGATCCGGTGAATATGTCGCGAGCGACGCCATCCCGAGCACTCGATCCTGTCTATGGTAAGCCTCATAATCTCTACGACGCGTCCGTCGTGACGTAGTTGCTAATGTTCATGAGTTTGGTGCTCTGCAGACACCGTGTACACGGTCTCGAACTCCGGCGGTTCCTTCCGGAAGGGCGTCTACCGGTCGTCGTCGAAGCCTGCCAGCACAAACAGCACTATCAACAACCAGAATCAAGCTCAAGGCCGTGAACTTGTCAGCGGTAGCCAACGGGTGAAGTTTCATCGCAGACCAGTGTTGCCACATCTACAGGCCGAACCACCTGAAGTTCTACTAGCTCCGGTGTATGCTACCCCCACGCTGCCGCAAAAGAAAACTGATAAGAAGTCTACATCCTCACATGTAGCTGCGGAGGTTGTCGATGGGAGCACTCGGTCAGTAGGGATCCAAACGGTCTACCGTGACTCGGAAGCGCAAACGAACCCGTATACACCAGACTACACCGTCCAGAAGACAGTTAATGGCGCGGCGCCCGAGATTGCATCGCTTGCTGGTCTCACTCAAGCACGCGGGCAGCTACCAATTGGTCAAGCGGAACTGGAGCTGATCGAACGCAACCGCAAAAAGCGTGCATTCGAGGCATCACTGCCACCGATGACAGATGAAGCTAGCTTTCTGTTGCGTAAGGCGATGCTCGAGGCGCAAGAAACCCGCGAGTGGGCATACCGTGAAGCCGAAATTGATGCATTTCATGCTCAACGTGTTGCATTGCTGGAGCAAGCGCTTGCAGAGCGCGAAAAGGAGAACGCTTTTCTTTCAGAGCAGCGTCTTGAAGCGCTACGTCAGCGACTGCTTCATGAGAAGGAGAATGCACTTGAAAGTATTCAACAGGAGCGTGTAGCAGCGCTGCGGAAACTAACGAAAAGCGTGCTCAACGACAGCAAGAGCGTGGATTTGGGGCGTCGCGGCCCGAGCCAGGACGCGATATCATCGCTGAATATGCTGACTTTAGTTCACAAGTGTATGCTCCTGTCATGCGTGATGGAAAGGCTGGCAAGGTGGAGGTTCGTGAGTTAGGCATCGGCAAGCCTCAGTTCCTGCAGCTTGATGCATTGCGCGAGCTTGAAAGCGCACTTCCGGCGAGACTCCTTCTTCCTGCAGCAGGGAAGTACAAACCGCGCGAAAAGAGCGGACGTACTGCGAAGGAGCGCAAGCAAGCTGCTATTGAGGCCCACCTCCTCAAGATGGAATCCATCATAAAAAGAGCAAAGAGCAGAGCGAAAGCGGCGGTGATGTTGCTGTGGGTGGCGGCAACCAGTCACACAAGAGCCCGGTTTCTCGACGAGCTAGTCAAAAGCAGCAGCCACTTGTACGTCCGCCTACACCTGACTACACGCTGACCCATGCTGCTGAGATGCAAGAACACGACGTGGAGGACGCAGTGCGCTTATTGCAAAACTATTGCGCGGACGTGCTGTACAAAATATGATGTTCGAAGGCAAGGAGAGACGCGCCGAGCTTATTGCAGAACTACGTGCAGCCGACGAGCAGCTAGCACTGCAGCGTCGTAACGAGTTTGCGCTGGCACAAGGCTCTGGTGAAGAGTCAATTGACCTTGTGGCAAATGCTGCAAAACCCGAGTGGAGGGTGAGGTGGTCTCCGAAATGCTCGACTTCTTATCTAAGAGCTATCTCGTTCTCGCGAAGTGGCCAAGATGCGCGCTCGTGATCATGGCGAACGAGCAGCGGCGCGTTCGTGAGGTAGAAGAAGGTGGACGGCGGCAAGCTGAAGATCTCCTGCGTGAGCGCGAGGATGAGGTTTTCCGACGTGTGATGCAGGTGCATCAAGACACATCGCGCGACTTCGTCGATGGTGTTCTGGAGGAAGTGGTTCTCGAGCAGTCTCATACACAAGCACTACATGAGCTGCACGTACGCAGCGCCGGTGTAGATGGGATCGTGCTGCAACTTGAGAGTGATCTAGATAGTGACGAAAGCGTGGTGCGCGAACTCGTGGCGAGCTTCTTGCTGCCACATGTCCAGCGTCAACATGTACGACGCCAAGTTACGCAAGAGCAGAGAAAGTATATGACGGCTGCGCATGCGCTACTCACTGAAATGGCCACCAGTATGGCCCAGCCAAAGCCTGATCCCAGTAGCAACGACACTTCAGAAGACACAGGTTCAGCTCAGTGGTTGGAGCAGAGGCAGCAATGTGAGTAGCAATGTGAGTGCAATGGTTCTTCTCAGCTTACCGATACGCTCGCTAACATGGTGGCTTTCAGTATTTCAAGTCCGATCCTCTCGTGCTTCGCTTTGACTTGATATTCTGACTGATAGAGCTAGCTACTTCGATCCTGCCCTGCACCCGCAGCTGCCAGGCCAGTGCTGCTTCCACCTCCAGCAGATTTCAGGAAGGCATCAAGATGCTGTCCTTGGTACTTGAGGAAGTCCAATTCCTCCTTGAACTTCTTTTCCTGCAGGGCTTTGCGCTCAGCTGCACGCTTCTCAATGACCTCGAGCTTGTTGGTGAGCTCAGCCACCTTGCTCTCACTCTCCTCTTTGTCTCGTTGCAGACTGGCAATTTGCACTGCGAGGTCACCCATGCCATCCTCAGCCTGCAACTGCTTTCTCACGCCGAAAGTCAAACTCGAGTCGTACAGTGTTTTGTAAGCGTCCGTGGTGAGACGTAGCTCATCGCGCACACGCAGCAGCAGCAGTCCTCGCTCTGGACTATTGAGCGTCACCTCACGTATGAGCTCATCAAAAGTTTGCGAGTACAGGTCCTCTCGAACAGGACAAATGCCGCTTTCTCGAGCTTGTCGCTGCAACAGCTTGGCATCAAGAGATTCCTGCAGCTTGAGTACGTCGAAGCGAGTTGATGGTACGCTCGACGCATACCGAAGCCAATACCCTGAAGTCTCCTCGGTCCACATCCTGAGGCACAACAACATCAACGACAAATTGAGCAACACGTCTGTCCGATGGTATTGAGAATGACGTCGATGGAGAGCGTACTGAGGAGGCAGAATAGCGTTGAGGATATCTTCAACGCGAGCAACCCCATCGGAACTTTTGCCATTAGATGCTGCCCCTCCCGATTCCGCTGCAGCTGCAACGACTGCTGCTGCGACGGTCGATGAGGCAGGGGCTCCATTCGCATTACCCGGCACTCTTTTCGGCGGTTCGAGCGTCTCACCCGTGAAAATCGGGTCTCCATACTGCACGAGCGATTCCGGAGGTGTTGGAGCTGACATTTTGTTAATGTCCTGGCGAAAATGCTCAAATGTTTTCGAGTCTTGGCGTCTTCTAGCAACCGACGCGTCTGTTCACTTGCACCGCCAAGAAGGACTCGATGGCAAATGTGCAAACTATATTAGCATCACTTTAGTGGCGCTGGTTGGATTTTGCAGCGACTAGTTCCTGTTTCTCCTGACGAATTCGTTCAGAAAGCTCCTTGGATAGTTGCTCCGGGCTCTTGTAATTATCCCTAGCGCCGACTTTGTGTCGCCACTTGTCGCTATTGTTTTGTCGAGCTGCTTCCAGATATGTGAACTATGCCAAACAAATTGAAAGCCGTCAGAAAAATGTCGTCGAAATCCCTAAAGCAAGGACCCTCGTACATGATCTTTGCGAACTCTTTTCGTCAGCTCAACCGACTGGTTCCAGGGCTCAGCACCCCGCAGACTCGGGTAATTCGGCAGCTCCTCCATGCACTTGGAAATGCCCTGTAAACCGAACGTGTCAGACTCCTTGGAATCAAGCAATTGATGTTTCAGTGAGAGAACGTACGTGCATCACTCGGACGTCACCGAACGCGTCACCGACGTATTCGTCTTTTAAAGTCACTTCCAGAATGCCAGAGTTGTAGCGGTTGGATTTCGGCTTGAGCGTCGGGTTCTTTTTGGGTAGTTTTTCGGCACGGTAGTTGTAAACGAACATGTGCGCACGATTTCGCTGAAGATATAACGTTTTGTTATCCATAAATTCATCGACACACGTTCCATCAGCTCAAGTTTGTACACAGGACGGGAACCCGAAGTTCTGCAAACGTACCTCCGCATTCAGATTTGTTCTCTTGTAGCACTTGCCAGTCATCTGCATGTTGTCCCAATTGGAATTGGAGATATCCCATTGCGGCTTCTCTGACGAAAGAATGCGAGAGCGCAACATCTCTTGGACTTCCAGCTTCGCTGCTACCTTGTCCGATGCTGTATCACCCGGAGAAAACACCCGCTCTTCAGCGGAATAATTGACTGGTGCATCCTTGCCGCCGATGCGCGCTTTTGTATGCAGAAAATTCCTTGGGGACATATCTGTGGGGGATGCAATCCTGCTTTTGCCGTGCATTGTAAACCATCTACAGTGCTTTTGATACTTCCAGTGTGCTGCATGGTCGCTTAGTCCCGGTCACTAACCAGCTATGAAGCACACCAAGAGTCTAAAGCACAAATACAAGTTGCGACACCGTCTGTCGAAAAATGGGAAATACAACTCCACATCATGGACATCATCAGCGAGGTGTGCAGGCAGAGAGGGATCTATTACCGTCGACAAACGATCCGCTATATTTGTCGCTGTGCATATGAGCTTATTTTCACTGCAAGAGACTTACGCTGACTCCGTTGTTGCGGTTTGCACCTGCTGAGCCTGCCGAATGCTATTCCGCTCAGCTTGGAGGTGACGACACAGGCTCTCCAGCTTCTTGAGCTTTTCTTGCAATTTTTGCGTCTCCTCCGCAGATGTTACCTTCTCCTGAATTGAGGCAATCGCGCCGCTGTCGTACGCAGCGCACTTCTTTCGGAGCGCGAGGTTCTCCTTCTCCAGCTTCTTGGTCGTCTTTGCCATCTTGTCCATTTCTTCGCGGAACGAAGTGAACATTTGATTGCTCTTCGTGAGAGTCTCCTGCACTACGTCAAACTTCTCCGAGTATGAGCTGAGCTGCGCTTGCAGCTGCACCTCACGCTCTGAGAACTCCTTAGCCTTCTCGAGAGTGATTTTCACCTTCTCCTCCTCGCGCGAGGTCAGTTCCACCTGATGCTGCAGCTTCGTCTCCGCGAGCTGCACAGTCAGATCCTTGGCTTCCAATTGTCGGTTGAAGTGCTCTTCACGTGCCGTGTACTGCTCAAGGAACGTCTTCAGCTTTTGCTGGAGACTGTGCAACAAGAGCAATACATTAGATCGAACTAGATTGCTGGAGATGCATTCGCAAACGCACTTTTCGTTATCCTTCAACGAGGCCACGTAGTCCTTGCCCTGCTTGTCCATTTTGGCGCTTACTTCCTCAATCGTCTTCTGGAATTGCGCGGACAAGTCACGCCTGCACACATAACAAGCGCATCTTTTAGGATCAAATGAAGTCATCACGACTGCAGGCGTCGCCTACAAACCTCTTTTGGTCCTCCTCGTCGGCAATCCGACGGCTCTCACTCTACGTAGGCACAAGTGAAAATGTGTCATCATATACTGTCACAGCGCCAACCTTGCTTACAACTGTGCCTCAAGAAGCCTTACCACAATGAGTTTATTCTGCTTCTGTAACTCCCGACATAGCTGCTCCAACTTGCCCTTCGACGCATTCGTCTTCACCAGCTCCGTGCTCACTTCATAAAAAGAAAAACAATCAGAAAAAAAACAAAAATCTTCTCATCGCTATTCCAACGCACCTGCACTCTTCCTCTGTTTAAGCAGGATGCACTTGGCGTTCAGCTCCCCGATCTTCTTCTGCATGAGTCCTACCTGCTCACTCTACTCCACTCCTTCATCAGCCCAAGCTCTAGCCGCCTCATCTTCCAACACGTCACTCAAATCTCCGTACCACTTGAATCAAACTCCCAGCCAGCTGCTCCACCTTCTGCTCCGCCGTCAGCTCCTCACTCTTCACCACGTTAGCCGCCGCCTCCTTCACCTTCTCAACCAGCGTCTCGTCCTGGTAAATCCCTACACAACAAACAATATAACTTTTTAGTATAATACCTCAATTAAAAAAACTCCTATCACTTTTTTACCGGAGAGTTCACTGGGTGCCTCGAGGTTTTCGTCCCCGCCGACCTCAATCTCGGCGATTTTGCCCGCCAGGAGCTCCGCAGCGCGTCTTCCCGGCTCGTCTTCGGTCTGGGGCTGCGCTTGGCGTGCAGTTGGTGCTCGGCGCCCTTCTTGGAGCCGCCCTCGCCGCCGCGCCGCTTGCTCTTGTGCTTGTGCTTGAGGCTCTTGGCGTCGCGCCCCAGCGGCTTGAGCTCCAGGCTCGTCGGCTCCACGCGCGACTGGTCCGCGTCCTCCATGGCTAAGGCGTTTGTTTGTATGGGGATTTGTGGATTGTTTGTGTGGGCGTTATAAATGAGGTGGATTTGCGTTAGATGAGGTTATCACTAATGGTGGAGCAGTTGGTTGAGGATGAGCTTCAAGATGTCGAGCGTGGAGGACCATTCTGCCGTGGAGGACACTTGGATGTGTGGTATTGCGTGGTCTTTGCACCACTCACGGATTTCTTCCCGAAAACGAGCAGTAGACGCGTCTTGCTCGTCGACGAGGTCGCTCTTGCTGCCGACCATGACGATTGGCAGCAATTGACTGGCGGTCGAGTCATGCCGAGCTACTTCGAGATACGTGGGCAACGCTTCCCAGCTACTTGGCATCTCGAGACTGTAGACCAGCACGATTGCGTGGGTGCCGTCGAAGTACCGGCCGTAGATGCTGGCTCCTGCAAAGCTTTGCGACGGCACATCCCACAGCTACCAAGCACAGGAACAAAATACGTATCGTGGTGTTAAACCGAACGGAATTATATACCAAACTGGGAAGCAAACGCACTTCAAACACCACGGGCGGGTGACCCTCGAGCTGCACGAGCTTCGCGCCTACACCAGCTGCATTGCAATTGCCGGATCGACGTCAACGACAGATCTGCCGCAGGCAGGTGCGGAGTCACCACGCACCTGTGGTTGACGGCACGTAGTCGCTGTCGAGCGTCGTCCCCATCAGCCGCTTGAATAGCGTCGTCTTCCCAACGCCCGAAGCTCCAACCAGCACGACCTTGATCTTGTCCATTGAATGTGCGAGCGGCGCCGTCCGGGACCTCGAGACTACCAGAGGCGGACCAGAGCACGACAAATCGATTAAAACGGGTCGACGATTTTGAGCGAAATACTCAGGCGGGCGCGTGCCATGAGCTCGTCTACGACCAGCATGCCGGTAGCAATCCGGCACCCCATCTCACTAGCAAACATGTGTGCATAATACCTCGAGCGCCCATGCCAGCTGCGTCGGTTCGAGAACTCCGAAAGCAAACTATTAGGCGTCGTCGGACAAGCACAACCTTCGTAATATCATTTATTTGCAAAAGTTCTAAATGATATGTAGATAGATTTATTACTCTTAATGTCTGTCTATAGCGATAAATTTGTCACATCACATAGTATTAAATCTCCTACGCGTCATGTCGCTTCTTTCGCTTCATTGCTTCATGCTTGGTTCGCCGTCGGATAAGAATATTGCTGTGCTGTATCTGAATTGCGACCAAAGCAGTCGGCAGAGACCGACCAACCGTGGACGAAACATCTCCATCGACACAGCTCACTCTTGTTTTTCCCTGCCAACGACACGACACGTGCTTATTCCAATAGACAGACTACAACAACTCGCGGCAGTAAAATGGACTTCGTGGACCGCTTCAAGCTGTCGGCGGCGCTTTTCATCTGGCTGCTGGCGCTCGTGGGCGGCGTGGCGCCGCTGCTGAGCAGCCAGCGCGTGAGCAAGCGCGCGAGCAGCGTGCTCAACATGGTGGCGGCCGGCATCTTCCTGGCCAGCTCCTGCATGCACCTGCTGCCGGACGCGCAGAACAACGCGGCGCTCACGGGTGGGGCTGCGAGCACACGGCCGAGGTGTTTCTGGCCGTGCGCACGACCTTCCACGGGGACAACAAGCACTGCTTCAAGTGGGCCAACTTCTTCTACGGCTGCGGCTTCCTCATGGTGCTGCTCATTGAGGTACTGGCACACGCGCTCCAGCGCCGGATGGACAAAGTGCGCGAGCACGGCCATGGTCACGGCCACAACCACGCAGAGCAGCAGCAGGAGCAGGAGGCGCTACTGGCGATCGAGGTCACTCGCATCGCTGAGGTGGGCAACACTAGTATGACCAAGTCAAATGGGCACTCGCACGGCCAGAAGACGGAGAAGGTCTACGGCACTCAAGGAGAAAGCGAGGCCGTCGGAATCCAGGGTGGAGGTGAGGAGGAAGGGCACTCGCACATCCACGGCATCGTCAAGGGCAACCCCATCCTGGCCATGGTGGTGTTCATCGCGCTGTCCTTCCACTCGATGATGGAGGGCATGGGCATGGGGGCGTCGAGCGACGCGGCGTGGGATATCCTCGTGGCCATTTTGGCGCACAAGTCACTGGCCGCGTTCGCGCTGGCGCTCGAGTTCATGCACCACAACGTCGCACGGACGCAACTGCTCGCCACCATCGCGGTGTTCTCACTCATGACACCCACAGGCATCCTGCTCGGTCGGATGTTGGTGGACAGTGGCCACTCGACCCCCGCCGGTGGAGTTTGTGCCGCTTTCGCTGGCGGCACTTTCCTCTTCGTCTCCATCATGGAAATTATTCCGCAGGAGCTGCAAGACCCGCGGTATCAAGTGGACAAATGTGCTGCACTGCTCACAGGCTACGCCGCCATGGGGGTGCTCTCTCTCTGGACGTGAATGTACTATACTTTTGAAAATCCTTGAATATCACCCTTATCTTGAAGATAAGTGGCAGTTAGAGAGCGATACACTTTCCTCGCACTGTGAAGTTGAAAAAGAGTTGGGCGTAAGTAAAGAAATTAAATGAGACAGATTCAACTTACTCAAAGTGGCTTAAACCAGACCAAACCAGATCCGGTTAGGTAAACCTCTCTCTCTCATAAGCTTGTTGCGCTGGTTTTAGACACTTTTCCTGCCTAAACGCGCAACACCTTGGCAGTCCTCCGTCTGTTAGCTTATCTGCCGTACTTCTGGAACTCCCACTCACGGTTGTCCAAAGGACAAACCTGGCGGGTCTTAAGCCACCGCGAGATGCAGTGGAAGTGGAACGCGTGGTCTGGTTAAACACACACATTTAAAACATAAATCCGCGGTTAGGTACAAAAGTACCTAAACAGGTTTCCACCCGTGGCAAATTCCCTTAAAAGCTCAAACGACGTACTGCAGACACCCCACGCCACGGAGCACTCCTCGCTGGTGGCCGACGCCTGGTTGGCCTGGCACTCGATGCACAGGTCCATGATGTGGTTGCGGCAGATGGCGCAGTTGTCCACCACAATGTCTAACCGGTTAGGCACAGTTAGGTAAACTCGTTAGAACTAGCCTAAAGATCTCCCCTCGTTCCCCTAAACCAAGGGCCACTCACCCCACGACCAGAGCGCCACGGCGTTCCACTTTTTGATCTCGAAGCGCTTCTCGTCGCTGGCCACCGTCAGCGCCTCCGTCTTGGCCTCGCTCTTCATCTCCTCGTCCATGGTTAGACTTCTCTAAAGCTTTGAGCCTGGTGTTGGATAATGACTCGCTCTCTCGGTGAACTTCTCATTGACTTCCCGGTAACCAGTCGTCGGAAAAGAGAGGTGGCTACCAGGAAGTCATGTAGAAGGGCAAGAATAACTTGTCGTTTTGTGCAATCCCGCAATTTGTGGGATATATTACGTTCAAGAGCGAATTCGATTCACGATTTGCTACTTGCTATTTTTTCTCGCTTTCGCCTGGGCCTTCCTGTAGTAGTTGAATCTGGCCAGCATCTCCAAGCCTTTGTCAGTGACAGGCTGATTCGCGAAATTAGTTTTGGCCACTTGAAGCCACACGCGCAGACCAAGAGGTTAAAGTCCGCTTGATCGTGAAGCCGCCCAAGTTCCATCGCCACGATGTCAGTGAGGCCATGGCGCCCATCCAGTCACGGTCCCTGCATACCGAGGTTACATTCATTTGCATATCAACAATATTGTCATGAAAAAGTTGAGCATTTTGATTTTTTCCACGCGTTTCCTTGACGGTGTGAAATGTACACTTCAAAGGATTGAACACACCAGCGATTCTTTATCGCGCCAGATACGTAGCGACCGATGCTGGAATGACTGAGGTGTCATCGTTGGCCGTAGTGGAAGGTTTGCCGAATTCATTCCTTGCTCGGTTAAAATCTGGTCATCAGCCGACATCAAGTACGCCACGAAATCTTTGGCCCCTGGAATGTGAGTGACCTTGTTGAGAATAGCCACCGTGTTGATCGACGCCGACCCGTTGCAGACTGTCCCCATCTCCATGTTGGTGAAGGGCATCGTGGCGCACTCGTCATCCAGATCAGATTTAAGTTCGAAGTTGATCTCAAACTTCCTGCCTTCACCACGCAGAGAAAAGAAGGTCTCTAGAAGCTACTCAACTCTAGATTCTCTTCCGAGTAGATCTGGTCTCGGTTGGTCACGAACCGGTGACCAGCCCGCTGGCGTTGTATTACTCTCGGCCAGCTCGAACATGACGGTGCGGTCTACGTCGGGGTCTGTTCGACGCCTCGTACCACAACATCGAGTCGTCCTCCGCCTGAACACGTCGGCATACGATCCCGATTCTGAAGGACATGTCGCCGAAGATGATGTACCACGAGATCAAGTTGTCGTTGGCATCTCGCTCGGGGGCGAGTCGTTATCGTGGACGATGTCAGCGGTCGAGACGCATGCTGAGGCCATACAGGCTGCATGGACACAGCGTCATACTCGCAGTACCCGGTTGACTGTGCTACTCCACCTGGACGCTTTTGACGCGTTGCCTGCTTATCATGGGCCGCGCCACGTCAGACTGTACCATCCCAACGGTACCAGTTGCAGTTTGCGCATATCACGGCCTTTCCACACCACCGCTTCCTGACGCGTCCTCCACTGCAAGAGTTTTCCTGCCTGCCTCGTCCTCAAGCGGCCGCCTCCGTCGCCCTGCACTCCCTCTCTTCCCTCTCCTCTACCACCACTGACCCAATGGTGCACTACCGCAGTACTCGTGGCGGCGTCCGCGGCTTGTCCTTCGAGCAGGCGGTGCTCACCGGCCTGGCGGCCGACCGCGGCCTGCTGGTGCCCGAAGCGAATGAGTTCCCGACGCTGCCGACGGACGCGCTGCAGAAATGGGCGTCGCTGTCGTACCAGGAGCTGGCCGTGGAGGTCATGGGGCTCTTCATCGACGAGAGCGAAATCTCGCGCGCCCAGCTGCGCGGGCTCGTGGCCAAGAGCTACAACTCGACCACGTTCCGTGCCGAAGAGGTGGCGCCGGTCGTCAAGGTGACGGACCAGATGCTGGTGCTGGAGCTTTTCCACGGCCCCACGTTCGCCTTCAAGGACATCGCGCTGCAATTCCTGGGCAACCTCTTTGAGTTCTTCCTGCAGCGCAAGAACAAGACGCTGGCCCCGGGCGTCCCCAAGCACCAGATCACAGTGGTGGGTGCCACGTCGGGTGATACCGGCAGCTCGGCCATCTACGGACTCCGCGGCAAGGAGAACGTCGAGGTGTTCATCATGTTCCCCGAGGGACGTGTGAGCGCCATTCAGCAGCGCCAGATGACCACGGTGCTCGACCACAACATCCACAACGTGGCTGTCAAGGGCACGTTCGACGACTGCCAGGCGATTGTCAAGGACCTATTCGCCGACGCCGACTTCAAGGCCCAGTATCACCTGGGTGCGGTCAACTCCATCAACTTCGCTCGCATCCTGGCGCAGATCGTGTACTACGTCTGGGCCTACTTCCGCGCTCGCGAGCATGGCGTGACCGGTGAAATCGCGTTCTCGGTCCCCACGGGCAACTTCGGCGACATTCTGGCAGGGTTCTATGCCAAGAAGCTGGGTGTGCCTCTTGGCAAGCTCGTGGTGGCCACCAACGAGAACGATATCCTGCACCGCTTCTTCTCCACCGGTAAGTACCACCGCCGTGACATTAACCACACGATCTCGCCGTCCATGGACATTTGTGTGTCCAGCAACTTCGAGCGCTACCTGTTTGCGCTGAGCGGCGAGGACCACGACGTGCTGCGCGGATGGATGCAGAACTTCGAGAAGACTGGTGAGCTGACGATCTCGGGTGAGAAGCTCGCGAAGGCCCAGGAAGAAATGGGTTCGTACTCGGTCCTTCAGGACGAGGTGCGGGCTACCATCGCCGAGTACAAGAAGGTGCACCGTTACCTGTTCGACCCGCACAGTGCAATTGGTGCTGCGGCGGCCATGCACTACGGCCAAGATGTGTTGACAGACAAGCCCAACTCGGCGGTGGTCGTCGTTGGCACTGCCCACTACGGCAAGTTCCTGCCTGTGGTGTCCAAGGCGCTTGGCGTGGCTGAGGCGGACATTCAGCAGCACCCGATTCTGAAGGCGTTGGAGTCGCTGCCGACGCGGCTTTCGATTGCGAACAACTCAAGCGCTACTGTGGCCGAGCACATCCGCAAGACCATCGCAAAGAAGCACCAGAAAGCTTCTAGCGAGTGCCAGAGCCTCTGGGCAGCGGCCCCGACAGAGTGCAAGCTAGCCACTGTTGCGATTGCTGCTGCTGCCGCGGCTGCGGCCTTCTTTGTGGTGCGGCGCACGAAGTAGGCGGCTGCGCGATGACAAGGGCTCCACAACAGCAGAGTTGATTGATAGTCATCTCGTCTCATCTGGTGAGAACTTAAGAACTTACATAGAGAAAAAATCAAAGTGAACAGCATCGTATCTGCCTTGTCTTGATCGCCACGCAGCGAGAATAAATTATCATCAAGTATGTACCATGAGCTGGCGGCAGATCGAAAGCAAAGCGCACGAAAGTGGCAGCTTTTGAACGCCGCCGCAGCAACCTTATACTGAAAATGATGCATGTCCAACGAGTGAGTCTGTTTCTATTCGACTCTGTACTATTCATCTGCATTCTTGAGACTGTCCCACGTTCTCGTTGGCTTGGTACGTCCTTGTCATGGTCGACACGCAGACTGTAATCGACTGTGGTGGCTAGATGGCAAGTAAAAGAATGGGCTGACCGTGGCCTGATGACCAGGAGCCAGACCGTGTATCATCTGCTTCATGACTACAATATTGTGCAGTGGCTGAGGCAAGCTCCGCAGGGCGGCGTCTGGTTTGAGCGAGGAACGCCTTTTGATGTTGTCGCTGCAGGCTCTCGCGCGTGACCGTCACGACACTCGGAGAGCCACCCTTCATGGTCTCGGCAGCCGCTCGGAAGCTCTGCTGTGACGGCTTGGCCGGTTCCTTGGGGGCAAATGATATACGCTCCTTGGTGTACTGGTTCTCGTACGAGTATTCGCCCGGCCTGGTCCTTGATAGCACACGCCGCCACCCCATCGGCAGCCGTGCAATCTTCTTGGGCTCTGTAGGCGACAATAGCCGTCCTACAGGCACAATGAGTTTCTTGAAGGCGTCTACGACGTTGGTTGAATCTAGCGCGGACGTCTCCAGGAACTCCATGTTGTGTTTCGCAGCAAATCGCGCTGCCTCGAGGGTCGACACCTCTCGACTCTCCGGCAGGTGAGCTAGGTCACACTTGTTCCCTACCAGAATCAGCACCAAGCTCTGATGCGAGTGCTCATGCACCTGTGCTAGCCACCCCGTGACGTGCTCAAAGGAGCTGCGATTCGTGATGTCATAGACAATCATCGCGCCCACGGCATTGCGATAGTACGCCGCCGTCAGCGACTGGAACCTCTCTTGCCCGGCGGTGTCCCAGATCTGCGCCTTGAGTCGTCGGTCCCCGACGCGGATGGTCTTGGTGGCGAATTCGAAGCCCACCGTCTGCACGCTGTGGGGCATGTACTTGTTCTTGGTGAACCTCATGACGAGATTGGACTTGCCCACACCGGAATCCCCGATGAGCACCACCTTCAAAATCGACTCGGCCATGGGAGACGAGGCAGGCGACAAGCCGCGAGGGCTGCTGGAGGCCGAGACGGAGCTCGCCGCCGACGCTTTTTGGTCTTGGGCGCCGGGCGGGGCGAGCTCGAGCTCGCGGCCGCCGCTGAACTGCGTGGAGCTGATGGAGCGCCGCATGTCGTGCTGCCGGAAGACCTGGTGCTGCGCCACCTCCTTGGCCGAAATGTACTGCTGCAGCGGCTGGAAGGGCTGCGTCTGGGGCGCCACGTTGTTGTCCGCGGCGGCCGAAGCTCCGGACGGCGTCGAGGGCGGCGGCAGCTCGCGCTTGCCGTCGGTGGTCATGGGGCCGGCGCAGAACGCGGCGTGGCGTGGCGTGGCTTGGCTGGGTGTGAGAGAAGATCGGATGTGGCGGATGTGGCGCGGCGCGACGACTCGACTCGGCAGAGAGAAGGACGCTCGACGGAAGGAACCCCACAGACAGCGAGGAGTCAGTCGTTATGCGGGCGTCGTATTGTTTTGGCTATGCCTAAAATCAAGGATCAGGATAACAGATATCAGGATAACGAGACATGATATATTGAATTGATACTAGCGTGATTGGAAACTTCGATATCGCATATCTGATAATAGGACGGAGTGAATATATTATTGAAAGAAAGGAGAAATAAACATCAACAATCGAGAATGATGCTCGTTGCTGACGCACATGGCTACATCTGCAACACACTATTAATAAGCCAAATCGTGGCAGAGAGGAAAGCTTCCCGTCGGAAGGCTGGTGTAGATATCCATAGGTTGTATACGACGTGTCGAGACTGCCGGCGATCTTCTGCTTCCTGGCGGCTCGCTTCCAAACAAAGAGGCGGCCTGGCAACCCATTCCTCATCCCCGTCGGAGGGTCGCAGTCTCACTTCAAAATGGTCGCCCGGGCCAAGAGGAAGGCTGCTACTGCCAAGGATGACGCACCGAAGCCCAAGCGAGCGACGCGGGCGAAAGCTGCAGCAGTCACCCCTCAGCAGCCGATGACGCGAAGGAGCTCGTCCGAACTGTGGCAACTGCCACGACCTCGACGAAGGCCGTGACGTTCCTTCGTGGCGTGAACGTGGGTGGCCGCACGCACAGCATGAAGTCCATCGCGGAGGCTCTAGGCGCGGCGGGCTTCGACAATGTCGCCACCTTTCTTGCCAGCGGGAACGTCGTATTTGACGTGCCTGTGGACGGCTCCGCGCAGTTCTCGGTGCTCGATACGGAGCGCCAAGTCGAAGATGTCCTCAAAGATCTCTTCGGAAGCGAGATTCCAGTGTTCGTGCGCTCCATGGACGACGTGGCGCGTCTCGGACAACGGATTGGGAAGACTGCAACGGCGGTCAACGTGGCGCTGCTAAAGGAAAAGTGACCAAGGAGCAGCGCCAAACGCTCAAGAAACTATCGACTGAAGATGACGAACTCGAGGTGATGGACAAGGAGTTCGTCTGGTACTCGGCCACCAAAATGAGCGAGTCGCCACTGTTTAAGGTGTCTTTTGAAAGAAATTGGGTGTTCCAGTCACGGTTCGAACTGTGAACACCCTGCGCCGCATTGTAAAGAAGTTTGCTTAACAAGTGTATCGCTTTGAAAGAAAAATGTAGCAAAGACAATAGCAACAGCTCGGATGTAATGCATTCCAATGGCAGCACTGCTAATTCACAAAGGCGATTGCAACGAGCGTCTACTTCCGACGAAAATCTAAGCAGCGTGAGGCCATTCCTCGCTGTGCGTTAAGCTCACCATTGCTACCACCAACCCGACGGATCTGACATCTAAGAACACTTTCAGCAGGGGGAATGGTGGTAGAATATGAGGGGTCTTGCGGCAGTCGAGATAGCTCCGAAAGCCTTTCATCCATGCCATCGACTTGCATCTTTTTCCAAAGCCTTTCATCCATGCCATCGACATGCATCTTTTGACGAACATCTAAGTGTACCTGGCGGACGTCGCATCGTCCTTGAGCTTCACATCATCACATTTAATACTTCGAAGTACTTCGAGTACACATTGTGGTCCTTGAGCAGTACGGCGGTTGAAATTATGCGTTCCTTCTCCTCCTCGTGAATGGCGTCGGTTCCGAGGTCGAGAATGGCAAGGTCGAATTGTCCATTGTCAGCTTTTGTTTTACGGAGCACTCAGCTTGCAGCATCATAGGTCATATGAAAATGTGTCACCAACACAACTGCCGTAGTAAAGCTGGTTGCTTTAGTCATCTCGTTATTTTTAATACGCTCTACAGGAGCGTTAACCAACGCTCATAGGCGTTTTCCTCGCTCTGATATCGAGTTGGTAGCAGTCTCGGCAGCTCAGGCATGATTTCATCCGTTGGCAGATAATGCTTTTCAGGCTCAAGTCCACCGCCATCTTCCTCATATAGGCTACTGGACGTTTTGTGTGATACTCCAGTTTCGCTCTCTTCAGCGAGCTCCTCAGAAACTGAAAACGAGATCTGCACTTCAGCAATGTCGTCGACAGTGCTATCACTTTCCTCTGCCGCGGCGTATGTAAAAATCTCTGACGGGACTGGACTGGGAAGTTCGTCGATTTTCATCTTGAAAACTCGAGCGAGAAGATGAATTCCTTGCACTTCGTTGCTCGAAAGCAACGTCACTGCTAATCCGTGCACACGCAAACGACACACAACAACGACAGTCTTTTTTTGTTAAGGAACATGTTGAAGTGCATCAGTGACAGAAACGAAAGCAAATTGATCGCAAAGGATAGAAACATAAGTGGAAAAGGATATCTTCCCGCCAAAGCGACCCGTCCGTCCAACGCGGTGCAAGTAAGTCGCTGGATCACGAGGAGATCCAAATTCACCTACACATTGGATGAGAAGCAGTTTCCACACACAATACAATATCAATTGGAGTGCAGAATCGTAGCTGGTTCCTGGCTTCTGTTTACGCACCACAAAGTTGACCTTTTCAACGTCGATACCTCGAGCGGTCAGGTCGGTGGACACCAACACACGCGAGCGAGACGCACGAAAGCTCTCCATCACTTCCAAGCGGGTAGACTGGGTTTGTGAGCCAGTGATGCACGCAGCAGGCCAACCTTGCGCTACAAGAGCCGTAGCTAGTGCTTCGGCACGAAACTTGTCGTTGCAGAACACCATGCATTGCACGAAGACAATCTCCGACAGCAGCGATGCCAGTGTTACCACTTTGGCTTTCATGTTGAGTGCGTCACCAGATGCCGCAGTAGGTGATGCCACCACGCTGTAAAGCTGCCGTACATGACGCAGCCAGAGCTCTGGTGCACTAGATTGCTCTCGCTTTTTCAATTCTAGGATGTCCTCATCTGAAGCGATGAACTCAGTTGTGACATCATCCGGGCCACGGACACGCACAATCTGAAGGTTAAAGGATACAGGCATACTACTATTAACTATAGTCAGCAAACGCGGTTCAGATCCTCGCTTTCCGTACCTGCGGGGTTCTCATAAGTGTCACCACAGCTACCAATTGGTCTGGCGTAAACGTGGCTGAGAAGGCGAGCGTCTGCATCCACGAGCAAGGATAACCCCAATCAGGACACTACTACAGTCGCAATCCAGTCACAACGTCATCACCTGTCGTCTCTCAGGAAGTGCTGCTGCAATGTATTGAATCTGTTTGCACACGCATTGGCAAGACAATACAATGAGCATCACAGCAACAAAGCCACCACATCAACCCTCGGTTCTTCTTACATCCGCCTCAAAATCCCCGCCATGAGCTTGTCCACTTCATCAAGCACAAATAACCTGATAGCACTACATGACAACGAACGCTGATCCACAAGCGCCTTCACTCGTCCCGGCGTACCCACCACAATGTGGCAGCCTTTTGCCAAGTGCATCTGCGTAATTGCAACAGCCCAACCAGCTTTGTAAATCCCGATGATAACCAGCAAGCCTCTGAAAACCCGTTCGTTACCTGGTCCTGAACCACGGGCAACCCGCCAATGCACGTGCGGATGACGATCTCCGGTCGGAACTGTATCAACTGACGCAGCACACTCTCGATCTGCACTGCGATCTCTCGCGTCGGCGCCAGGATCAGCGCCAACGGATCGCCGACCACCAGCTCCGCTCCATCCTTCTGCTGCTGGCGCTCAACGCGACGGATCGCGTGCTCGACCGCCGTGACCCCGAAGACGGCGGTCTTGCCCGTGCCGGACTTGGCCTGGCCAATGACGTCGTTGCCGAACAGAGCGACCGGCAGAGCCCGCAATTGAATAGGCGACGGCCGCAGGAAGCGCATGACGGTTAGCGCTCGAGCAAGATCGCCGTTCAGTGGGAGGTCGCTGAAGGTCGTGGCACTCGCAGCCAGTACCGTGTCGGAAGGTGGCGCCATTGACATTGACGTGACAAGCTAATGGATAGTGATGCAGTCGCATGGATCGGGTGAAGATATGTGCGATTACATTACCACTGGCTACTGTCACATAAAGTGTAGCCAATTGAGTCTCACACGTCGCAGATTAGGCTCCGAGCTCCAAGGATGTCGGATCTATTCATCCATCTTATGGCTCCTGTTCTGCTATTGCTTCGCCACTACTAACGGGAACGCTAAGATCGACCTCTTCTACAAAATTCAACGGGAAGTAGCCCTTGGTGCCGTCGCAGCTTTCGCCCAGCCACCACTCGCCGCCAGCTTTCGAGAGCACACGGAGGATCTCACCGAGCTGAAGGCTCAGTTCATCTGCATTTTCCGCTGTGTAGTCGTGTGTTGCTCGGACCTGGATAGGTGCTGGTAGTGGCTCGTGGTCGGCAATATCGACAGGACTGCGGTAGCTGAGAGCGCTCGCGATTGGAAGAGCATCTGAAGCTAACTCAGGATTCCTGAACTCCTCTAGAGTAGGATCTTGTATATCGTTTCCTTCTAGGTCCTCTCCGTTAAATTGGTGCTGGTGGTGGATGTCTTCTGATCTCTCACTGTCCAATGCCATATCCCCGCTGCTGTCTTCTTGATAGACCTGACGCTCGCGATACTGTCGGGACTGCCTTCGAGGAGACAGCTGACTTGGTTGCTGCTTCGTGTCTAGTGGTGGTGGTACAGGGCTGGAGCTCGACCACTGCTCGTCATTTTCTGTGCCCATAAGTATGGGTGGATTATTTTTGCTGTTTCCACCGGCGATAACGTGCGCCCTACGAGCACTTTCTGATACTTTCCACTGTATGAGCGTTCCATCGTCGCCACCAACAGTGATCAGGTATGTATCATCAAAGGAGAAGCACAACGCTGAAATGACAGCCGAGTGCGCTTTGTATACGTTCCTTCTAGCACCACGCCGCGCTGGATACTTCAGAAGGTGGACGTTTGAACGACATGCTACGGCCAACAGTTCTTCGCCCGAAGAGTTAGCTGCAGACCCGCCAAGGTCACTTGTGGTCTTTGGACCGGTAGTACAAACTGCAGCGATATCAACCAGATTGGGTGAGTCCTCCGACCAAATTCCAGGTGTAGGCCATCCAAATACGCAAGTCCATTTAACCCATTCAGCATCTCGAACTAAGAAGGCGTCGGTGATCTGCTTCGTATCACCCTTCGTGGGGAGACCAACCAATGCAATATTTCCCCATCGGTTGCGTTGCTTTGAAGGATATCGCCATCTTTGTTCCACGTCATATGCATCACAGCACTGGAGTGGCCCTCGAAAACATGAAGCTTTTTGTAGCCGTTGACGACATCATAGATATAGATGAAGGTGTCCTTGGCTCCCACTGCCAAGTATTTCGCATGTGGGCAGTATTTCACTTGGGCTATAGCTCGAAGTGCAGGACCAGATAGCCCTAACTGTAGATTCGTGGTACTGCTCGAGTTTGATGTCACATTTTTCGAAATGACATCTTGAACGCATTGCAGTCAACAATCAGCAGTTCGCCTGTGCTGAGACCAATTGCAATTTCTTCCCCACTAGGATGGAATTCCATACAATAAACTTTTGCGCCGGAATTGATGTAGCCTCCAAGATACACTCGGCGTACGCATGAGTGCTGCTGAAGGTCCCAGATGCAAAGATATCCATCTTGTGACAGAGTTGCCACCTCCTCCCTTGCAGGGTGTGCACTGCAGGCTGCCATTGCCCCACTTCGAGCTTCAAATACCAATTGCCAATCGCCTGACAAAACGTTGAGTTCCCATATGCAGCTGTTGCTGGTACCAACGAGCACAAAGTTGCCATCATCTTTCCAGACTATACTAGTGGGTTTGGGCGATGGGGCTCCACCAGCACTTGCTTCACCTGGTAGCACGCCTGGCAACTGAAAAACTTTATCGGGATCACCAAGCGGAAGCAGTGTATGTGAACCTTCGGCGTACGATCCTGTCAGTGGCGTAAATATACCATTTAAGGTTACACCTGGAATGCGCACTGGTTTGCTCATGTGGCACGTCCACAGAAGCAGTCTGCTATCATTTCCACAGGACATAACCATTTTAAGCTTTTTGAGTACGCAACCTGATAAGTGGCTCCTTGATGAGCGAGTGGTCCTTTGTATTGGAGTTCCCCCAAGCGAGAATGCAACGCATTGGAATTTGGGCGTAGCGCAATTTTCTTCGACAATCCATCCATCTCAACTTGGGCTTGCCGTGGCAGCTTGAACCGATTTCCGGTCTCTTGGTCGTGTGGCACAACATCAACAAGCAAGCCAGTCGGTTCATAGGCAATCTTCTCTAGCACTAGCTCGTTGATCTCAGCATCGGTGTATTCGTCTGGTATCTCCCACCATTTTGCAGGCTCTTTGTGGCGGTCTTTGTCGGAGACGACATCAATATCCGGGCTTAGTCTTGGTTGCAAGAACATACATAAGTCTCCTTTCGCCGTGCCAGCAACAATTCGACCGAAGGAATGATCGCCTGTGTTTGTTGCAATCAGCTCTTTTGCACGCTCGTCATATAAACATAAAGGTGGTGAATCGTTTACAAAAGTCAAAGTCGTAAAGTCTTGAACCTCAAAGCGACCATGAAAGGATGGCACGTTGCCCTCCAGTTTCCACACTTTTTCATTTGGGGTTGGTGGACGTAACCTCGGAGGACCGCCAAACGTTGAACGGGAAAATGCACTGTCTGTGGATTCTTTTGTCGAGGGTGGCACGTAGTCGGCCTTTCTTAGGGTCCAAAAGCGAATATGCCGAACTCCACAACTCACTAAGGTATAACAGGCATCATCATCGTGCAGAGCTTGCCCTGGTTTCTTCGATCGGTTGGTTTCTGGTCGGCCGTACGCTTGGAACGGATTAAATGCCACCGTGTGGACTCGAAATGTGTGCCCTCGAGCACTTACCAGCAGCTCTTGCGTTTTCCATTCGTGGATGCAGATTGTGTTATACATATCTCCACCCAATGAAGCAATGAGTTTTCCATCGTGAGAGAAGCTGATCGATCGGACCGCAACTTGATGGCCCTTAAGGCACGCGAAGCGCTGCCCAGTGGCTCATCGTTGGCATTCCAGACCAACAGAAATGCAGAACGACCTGCCTGTCCAGATGCAATAACTCGCTGATTCGGATGAACTGCCACGCTCGAAACTTCGTTGGTATGCTCTCGAAAATACCTTTGTGTGTTGGTTTCTTTCCTGTACAGAACCACTACCGTGGCCGCGAACCACATAATCTCACCTGTAGACAAATAGAAAGCACTGTTGTTGATACTTGCGTTAGGCGCTGCAGGATGACTGCTGGATAGCGAAGTCGTATTACCACTACGAAACCCATAAACGAAGTCCATTTCCAGTGATGATCGAGGAGCCTGTTGTGCATCACAGCTAGTTGGGTCCTCACAATCATAGATACTTGGTGCAAACACATTGCTTCTGCACTGAGGATACCGCACCACCGCTCGTTCATACATTTGCTGCCTTTGCTGAGACAGCATCACCAGCGTCCCATCGGTCTTCTTCTCGATGTTGGCAACACGAGGAAGTATTTTGTCTGCCAGCCCAAATTAAACTATAAGCAAGGATGAGCCACGCTAGCAAGAAAAGCAACAAAACAGATTTACCAAAGATAATCTTGCCGTCCGGACTGCGAGGGCCGAAATTGCCTGGTGGAAGCGTTCCTCCGCTCGAGATGCGCTTCAACTGGTGGATGCTCTTGAGGATCCCACCGCTGATCCTGCACCAAACACATCCAGCAGTACATTAGTTCATTAATGTCCCCAACATATCAGTATGCTACAGTAAATACTACAAAAAGGACTCAGCTCACTTCGGCAGTCGCGGTGGAGAAGCCGCCGCCGGCGGACGATATCCAAGGGCGTGACGACCGGGTGGATGTCCAGCGGAGATCGTTTGGGCGACGCGAACGGCTTGGTCTTCACCACGCTGTTCGTCCACGAGCGCTTGGAGCTGACGTTGGCCGTCATCTCCTCGAACTCAGCCAGCACTTTGGCCATCTGGTCCTTCATGGCCTCGAGCATGGAGCCGCGCTCCTTGAGCTGGCGGTCCACCTCGTCCGAGATGAGCGTCTTGAGTTGGTCCGGCGCCACGCCGCCATCGGTCTCACCTACAACCCGCACACATGACGTTAGTAGCTGTTTACATTGATATGAAATGACTCTGCAGCGTCGTACTCATGGGCTTGCGTCTCGCCGCGTATAATTGCGGAATGTTGCTCTGGTTGAAGTAACGGTCCGAATGGGTAAGGATGAGTTACCCAGTTTGGGCCCCATATTGGGTCCATGTACCCTTTCTGAGAAGATCCTGCAGCAGTTTGGATTGACGCGTGCGGAGCGAAGAAGGGCAGGGAAACATGCGCGCGAACGAGGACAAGATCGCCCAGTTGCTGGACAAGGTGGGCCCCGAGTCTCTCTCTGTTTGCTGCTCTAGCTCTGCGCTGATTTGTGTGTGTGTCTAGACCACGGACTTCGACAAGGATGAGCGCTACATGGCCACCTCGGACCTGTGCAGCGAGCTTCACAAGGACACGGAGCTGGGGCCGTACCTCGAGCCAAAGTGGGTGGTGCTTTCCCATACAAATTTCAAGTGAAATATGAGGGAGGGGGCTAATTTACGTCCGTGCTGCCTGCAGAGTGTGCGCGGCCGTGCTGAAGCAGCTGGACGACAAGTCGAACGACGTGCAGAGCATCGCCGTCAAGTGCCTGGGCATTTTGGTGACCAAGGTGCAGGTGGCGCAGGTGGCGGACATCAGCAATAAGCTCTGCGACCTGATCCTCAACGGCAAGCCGGAGCTGCGCGACATCTACTCCATTGGACTCAAGACGATCGTCGCCGACGTCTCGCAATCCACGGGGGCTCCATCGCCACGGGCGTCTGCTCCAGACTGCTCCTTGGGCTGGGGAAGGACAAGGACGCTGCTGTGAAGGCCGAGACGCTGGACATCCTCACCGACCTGCTGCGCCGATTCGGGTACGATGTCGCCACGGAGCACGCGACGATTATGGAGCTACTCATCGTACAGCTCGGAGATGAGTCCCCGCTCGTGCGCAAGCGTGCCACGGCTTGTGTGGGCTCGCTCGGTGTGATAGCGTCGGATGTGCTGGTGAGCCGATTGGTTGAGCACCTGATCAAGGGCATCCAGGGATCCAGCGACTCGGCGAACGTACGCACGCTGATCCAGACGATCGGGATGCTCTCGCGCACTGCCGGACACCGTCTTGGCCAGCACCTGGACGCGGTGATCAAAATTTTAGTGCAGTTCTGTGGAGATCCGGAAGACGAATCGCTGCAGAACGAAGACTCGGATGAGCTACGCGGCAACTGCTTCCAGGCGTTTGAAGCATTTATGATCCGCTGCCACACCGAGATCACGCCTCACGTGGAGGTCATCTTGAAGCTAGTGATGCAGTTTATTTCGTACGATCCTAATTACAACTATGTCGACTCGGCTGACGAAGACGAAGACATGGAGGAGGAAGAGGAGGAGTTTAGCGACGATGAGGGTGACTACAGCGATGATGATGACACAAGCTGGAAAGTCCGTCGTGCTAGTCTTCGTGTTCTGACTGCAATCATCACGACTCGACAGGAGCTTTTGGAGCACCTCTACATTCACTGCGCGCAACCGTTGATTTCGCGTTTTAAGGAACGCGAAGAAAACGTCCGAATCGATGTGTTTGGCGTGTTTGCAGAGCTTCTTCGTGCCACTCGCAAACACTGCCTAACGCGAATGGAGTTGCCGTCTTTCAGCACCCGCCGACGTCCAACGCGTGTGTGACTCAGCTGGAGCAGCGCCTCAATTTGATTGTTGTGGGAGCCAACAAGCAGTTCGGATCGAAGGCTTCTGTCCCATCGCGCTGCGCTGTGGTTGCGATGCTCACTGAACTCGCGATGGTGGAAAACGGCAAACTGGGGGTTTACATCGGTCTGTTGATGCCGAACGTTCTGAACGCAGTGGAAGATAAGCACTCAGACCTGAAGTTGGATGCACTGCTCTTCCTGCGATTGCTGATCGATACACACACGGTGGAGCCTTTCCGACCGCATATTAAGTCGATCGTTGAGGTAGCAGTACAGTGCGCGAAGGGGATTGGTACAAGACCGTTGCTAAAGCGCTGGGCTTGATTGAATCTCTTGTCCGCATCATTCGCTCGGACGGTGGAGATACGACGTACAAGCAGTATGCTGTGCCGTTCTTCGAAGCTATACTGCCTAGCTTGAAGGTGCACGACATCGACCAGGAAATCAAGGAGGCTGCTATCAGCAGTATCGGCGAGATTGTTGCTGTCTTGGGTACGTAGTGTCAAATTACGTTTGGTCCTGTTGTGATTTTCACTCCCGATAATGCATTTTTATGATGTAGGCGATGAGCTCGGTCCACGCGCAGGGGAGATCTACCCTCTGCTTATGGAGCGTCTCAACAACGAGATCACGCGGATTCAGAGCATCAAGGCTATTGGAGTCATCGCTCGTTCAAAGCTCAACCTGGATATGTCTCCTATTCTTGTGGAGTGCACGCAAACACTTGCCCAGCTGCTTCGCCAGCAGTCCCGCACGTTGAAGCAGGCGACATTGGCCACTCTGAACGATCTTGTCCTTAACAAGGGTGCCAACATGCCGGAGTCTCTGCTGTGTGAAGTGGTACTCGAGGCCTCGCTTCTTATTGTTGATGTGGACCTTCAGCTGTGCCGTATGAGCATCACATTGGTGTCGAACGCGCTCCAGGTATGCCCCCACGTTGCATCGACGGATGCTCTGTTGCGAAACGCTCAGTTGAAGGCGCTGGAACTGTGCCACAGCTCTATGCTTCAGGGCCCTACGCTGGATGCCCTCAAGGGATTTTTGCGCAGCTGACACAGTTGAATGCTCGTGGCAGCAGTTTCCCGGACCTTTTCTCGGCATTGATGGCAAAGCCGTCGGAAGAGTCCAAACACTCAGTGCTTAACATCGCAAGGTGTGTTGCTGGCACTTGCGTAGCTACTACCGAAGACAACCGCAAGGTGGCATTCGCCAAATTTGTTGGCGATATCACTCAAACGGCGTCGGAAAAGAACAAGGGATTGGCTCTCTACTGTTTGGGCGAGTTTGGTCGCCAAATCAAACTCGCTGGATATGCTGATGTGAAGGAAACCATTTTGCAATGCTTCAACAGCCCCGGTGAAGAAGTCAAGGCTGCGGCAGCGTACTCCCTCGGAAGTATTTGCGTTGGCAACATGGAAGAGTATTTGGATACAATCATGGTCAAGCTTGAGTTGGGTGAGAACTCATACCTGTTGTTGACATCGCTGCGTGAGGTCATCGCTGACCACGCGGCGAACTCCCACCACGGTTTTGCGATGTACGTGGACCGCGTAGTCCCGGTTCTACAGAAGATGAGCTCTCGTCAGGAAGAAGGAGTGCGCAACATGGTCGGTGAATGTCTGGGCAAGCTGGCGGCGACAGACAGTGCCAAGATCATGCCAATTGTAACGGAGCTATGCGGATCTACAGACGTTTGGTCGCGTTGGACCGCCGTAACGAGTCTAAAGTACGCTCTGACGACGTCAACTCAAGAGCCAGCTGTGAATGCAATCTTCACTCACATCGACCCCTTCCTTGCTGCGCTTGGAGATGAAGATCTCCACGTGCGGCGGGCTGCGCTGTTGGTGCTCAACACGGCTGCTCACCACCACGCTCACTACTTAGTGCCGTACGTTCGCGAACACATCTTCCCTGTGCTTCTCAAGACAACGGAAATCAAGATGGAGCGCGTGGTGGACCTTGGCCCATTTAAGCACAAGGTGGATGATGGTCTCCCTCTTCGCAAGGCTGCGTATTCGTGCGTGGATACTCTAATCCAGACGGTGCCGCAGCAGCTGGATGTCACACTGTTCTTCGACCAGCTGAAGCGAGGTCTGGGTGATCAGGATGACATCCAAATGCTGAGTCACCAGATCGTGATCAAGATCTGCGTCGTTCAGCCTGGCTCCATTGTGGGCGCCTTGGACTCGTTGATTGAACCGCTAGAAAAGACAATTAATAAGAAGGTGAAGGAGGACCAGGTGGGGCCTGAGGTCGAACGCGTGAAGGACCTCATTCGCAGTGCGTTGCGTGCGTTGGATGCTATCAGCGCCGTGCGTGATGCGGACTCTCACCCGAGGCTGCATGCCGTGATGGAGACTGCGAAGAAGAACAGAATTTTGGCCCCGCTGCTGGAAGCCATTCGCAGTGAGCACACGAGCAGCTAAGCTGACGCGATCCTCTCTCCAAAAGAGACAAGTGATGACGTGCTGTCAACACGTGAGTAAAAACAACTTAGTCGGCTTCAGCAATATGCTCAGGTAAGCATGCAGTTTTGGTGCTTGTGTTGTTGATCACTACATTATAGCTCATCATTACGCTCACGTTGGTTTTTCTTTGTCGTTAACGTCTGCAGCTTCGGCGAGCTTTATGTCGAGAGTATCCTTTCCGTGTCCTGACGGGTCTTCGCCCGACTTTGCTCCAGCGCTTCGTCCTCTTCCATGTGTTGCTTTTCTTCGAAGTGGTGATTTCTTCCGCTTGTGGTGGCGTTTATGATGATGGTTATGCTTTGTAGCGCCGCTGCCCATTAAATATGGTTTGCCATTCCACTCGTATTCATTGACCTCTTGCTGTTCTGTGAGAAAGCGCGTGACATCGTCGACAAAAATTCCTTTCTGCAGTCCAACTAACAGCTTTGACTCAGCGACCTCGTAAACGTTCACCTCGACACCTCCATTCCACAGCATCTACAAGCAAACCCAACGCAATAAAATGGTAAGAGGGTGTTTGCCGTATCGAGGGTTATACTTGATTCACTCCCACCTCTTTCCAGCGTGTTGCAATGTCAGGAAGTGGCTCCAGGTGGCTGTCCTTTATCGTCACGAAGATCATCTGTGGACCGAGAGCCTTCGCATCTGCCTCGCTCCTGAATGAAGGAGAACAGAAGTGCTATGCTTAGTTTACCGATTTCATGCAAGCATAGCTGTGATCATCATGGTGCGCTCACTTGTCTGCAAGTTGTTGGAAGTGTTTTTCTCCTTCGGTGCGGAGTTCCTCTTGAGCGTCCCCAGTTTCCCAAGCTTTCTCCAAAGCGTCGTAGTCGATCGGCTTCATCCGGCCATGCACCAGAAGCACCAGGCTGGGCAGGATCAAGCTGAACAGCAGTATGTGTCGCCACTGCATCCCGTACGCTTCCTGTCAATCTCGATCGTGCTTTGATATGTGACTCTTCGTGAAGATCCTGATGCCCGAGTTGATCAATGCGCGCGTGGTTACAAATCGCATGTATGGGGGTCTATTTAAAGTCCATTGATGTCTGAAATCGGCGCGGGCAAATGGACGTGATGGGTGGCGACACTTTCCATTAACCTACGCCGTGACGACCATTATCCCTTGCAAAGACGCAGGCTACAGAAGCAAGTAGGCGAAGGACATCTAAGATGAGTTGTAGTATTGAAGACCAACTTCACCAGCATGACCAAGAAAGCTCAAGTTTAAGCCATCCATCCGGTGGGCTTTCGTCGGGTACTGAAAGCTGCGCTGCAGTGAAGTGCTGCACACAAGCTTGCTTCCTGCGCGAGGAGCAGAACACGGGGAGCTTCGGGTACATTAGAAAGCAATACTACCAGAACGATGAGCGTCTCCAGTTTGACTTACATATAGCGTTGTTGTGATTCCACCAGAAACTACGTGATTCCTACGTGGCGCTAAAGCTCGAGACGGACAAAGAGATAACTTTCCTCAAACAGCAACTCGCATCAACTCTTGCTGCTGGGTCTTCAGTAAGCTCAAGCACCCGCTCCACAGCGATCAACGATTCAATTACGCCTAGTGGATCATTTTACCGAGCTCAAGCAGCAGTTAATTCCTCGTCAACGCGCGCACTGGTTCCAACAGTTTATTCTATCACGGAAACAGGCGTCAAACCCTCAGGGCGAATTGATCGACTGGGTAGTATCAAGTCTGCTCAAGTTCTAGCTGCTCTAAGACCTCCAGCTGCTCCCGCAACAGGAGGAACCAGTGTTGCTCGGCGCGTACTAGCAGCACTGGCAGACCCTATGCTAACGACCCCACCATACCTACGCTCTCTTCAGTTTGCTGCTGATCTTGTCGAACTGAGTGTGCAGGTCAGTGTTTTGTTTGAGCGCGAAGCACGCTGTCTAGACCTGCCGAGTCCTGTGTATGTGTTCGGTGATATACACGGTAACTGGGCAGACTTGCGCTTTTTCGCTGAGCACATGTGGCATCTCGGGTTGGAGCTGACCGCCGGTAGCTTTCTCTTCCTGGGTGACTATGTCGACCGTGGAAGCTCGTCACTTGAGTGCACAGCTTACCTTTTGCTCACAAACTTCTCTTTCCGTCCAAACTGTTTATGCTGCGAGGTAACCACGAGACTCGTGCTGTAAATGGTCTTGAGACGCACTACGGTTCTGGTTGCTTGCTCGCGCAGTGCAAGGCTCGGTTTGGTGCTGGCGAAGGCGGTGTGGTTTGGCACCAGCTTAACCATGCTTTTGATCGCTTGCCAGTTGCTGCAGTCATTGACAACGACATTTTTGCGTGCATGGCGGCATTCCGCGGCCGATCGAAGGCAATGAAAACTTGCTTGAGGCTATCGCAACACTACCCTTTGCAGCATCACTAGATACGCTAGACCCCGGGTATTACGCTGGAAAACCGCAGCTCACCATGATAGCAGACATGATTTGGGAGACCCCGTGCGAAATGAGGAAGCCTTGGAGCGGAGCGAAGCAGGCAGTAGTTGGAGACTGGACTCGCGGGGATTCGGAAAGAGTCCGCGTGGGGGTGTTGCAGTTCGCTTTGGCTGTCGAGCAGTTGACAGTTTTCTGGGGAAGCACGGCTTCTCACGCATTTTGCGAGCTCATGAGGCTGTGCACGAAGGTCTGTCGTTCAGCAACTCTGCACGTGTGATTACCGTGTTCTCAACGTCGAAAGACCATGGTCTAGGCGATGACGCTAGTTGTGGCTGCGTTCTCGTAGACAACCAGTACCTGCGCTTTTTCAACCGAGCAAGAAATCTCGGCAGAAACCATCGACAGCGGTGGCACAATGGTAGCGGTTCGTCACACATTGATGCCAACGTTCCAAGGTCATCCGGCAACGCCACTTCGAGGGTTTATAATCGACAAGTTCTTCCGAACGGGCTACACTCCCGAGTTGTTATCAGGAATGCGTATCAACAGCACAGTGGTGATGATACTGATGACGAGGAAGAGCAGCAGCGTGTTGATCCGATGTCCTCAATCGTACGCTGCTCGATTGACGACTTGAGAATCAGTCGTGTAGAGCACAATATAGACGACCAGCACGACAACAATCAAGCCGACGACCACTAACTCGAACTCATTCAAGTAATACTGTAGTACTGAAGACATCTCACAACGAATCAAAACGAATTCATCAATTGCCAACGTGTATGATTCTCAGTAATCTATGTTTCGTCGGCAAATCAAATATGAACAGAACAGCGCTTGAGCGAATCCTACAGCCTGTCACCAACGTGATTCCACTATAGTTGGCATCTAATGAACTCAATCATCGAGACAACTTATTCCTCGACCTTAGCAGGCTCCTTGTCTGCCAGCTTGAGCTGCTTACGCACACGCATCTTGAAGTCCGAAATTTCGCCCTGGTACACACGGATGGCCTGGTTTTCCACAAGCCAAATCTCCTTGGCCACCTGCGAAATAAGACGCATGTCGTGACTAACCAGCAGCATGCCACCCTTGAAGTTGTTGATGGCGCGTGCCAGCGCATCGATAGACTCCATGTCCAAGTGGTTCGTCGGCTCATCAAGAAGCAACATGTGAGCGTTCTGCTGAGCCATGTACGCGAACACGACACGACTTTTCTGACCATCAGAGAGCTGGCCCATGATCTGCGTCTGCACATCGCCAGTAATACCGTAGCGACCCAAGTAGCTTCGCACGTCCTCGATAGACTTGGTCTGGAACAGCGAACGGAAGTACTCAAGCGGTGACTTGGTCAAATCCAGCACATCCACAAAGTGCTGGCTGAACCGCGCAATGCGCAGCTTGCTGTGCGGACGAACATTACCCGCCACAGGAACCAGGTCACCGGTAATAAGCTTCAGCAGAGTTGTCTTACCAGTACCGTTAGCACCGACCAGGGCTACTCGGGAGTCCAGGTCAAGTCCCATCTCCACGCCCTGGTAAAGCAGCGGGCAGTTCGGGTAGCCAAATGAAACGCTTTGGAACATGAGAACAGGAGGCGGCAGCGGCTCCGGGTTGGGGAACGTAAAGTCACCAATAGCCTCGTGCTCAACCTTCTCCGTGAGACCATCGCGCACCATCTTGGCAAGCGTCTTCTCCTTACTCTGGGCCTGACGGGCCAGCTTGGCGGACCCGTGACCGAAGCGAGCAATGTATTCCTTCATGTGCTTTATCTGGTCCTGCTCCCAGTTGTAACGCTTCATCTGGTTCTCCTCCTTTTCGGCCTTAGTGCGCACGTACGAGTCGTAGTTACCAGCGTAGTACTCCAGCTTTTTGTTGTTAAGCTCAATAATGTTCGTGCACACCTCGTTCATGAACTCCTGCGAGTGGGAAACCATGACCAGAATCTTCTTCCATCGGGCCAGGTAGTCCTCCAGCCAGACCACAGCCTCCATATCCAAGTGATTGGTCGGCTCATCCAGCAGCAGCAGCGTCGGCTGGATGAATAGAGCACGTGCCAGCGCGATACGCATACGCCAACCACCGGAAAACTCCTTGGTCTTCTTGTTCATCATGGCATCCGAAAACGTCAAACCCGAGAGAATCTGACGAGCACGGACCTCAGCCGTGGCGGCGTCCATGTCATCCAGACGCTCGTACAGGTCCGTCAGACGGTCCGAGATGGCCTCACTGTCATCCTCGCTGAGCGAGTCGTCGGCCATCTGCTCCGACAGGTCGTCGGCCTCGGCCTGGAGCTTGTTGCGCTCCACGTCGACGGACAGCACAGCCTCCAGAGCGGTCATGTCGCTGGCCTCGATCTCGTGCTTGAGGTGGTAGATATCGATGCTGTCGGGGATGGGGATGCCGCGCGCGCCCAGCACGTTCATGAAGGTGGACTTACCCGAGCCGTTGCGACCGATGAGGCCGTAGCGACGGCCGTAGTTGAGCGCAATGTCGCACTCCTCCATGAGCACCTTGCCGAAGTACGTGATGCTGAAGTTCAGCACGTTGATGTCCTTGAAGTTGCGGTGCACCGAGCGCACGTTGTGCGAGCAGGTGGCGATGATACCGTCCTCGGCGAGGCGGTCGGCGTGGGACATGTTCTCCAGCGCCTCGGCCTTCTCGGCGGCCTTCTTCTCCTCAGCCGCTTTCTTGCGCGTCTCCTTCTTGCCCTTGCGCTCTCGCTTGACCCGCGGCGGCATGCTTGCTGATTGTGTGGCTGTGTTCTGGAGGGTCTTGGAGTCGACTGCGGCCGGCTACCACCAATACGGAAATGAGCCCAGAAAATGCAAATGTGGCCGGCGTTTAACCTCGCAGATAAAAACCTCACAGGCTCTGAGAATAGGTGTGTGAGATGTGCGACAGGTCATTCAATTTGGTGCTTTTATTGAATATACCTTCAAGAACACATACCCTCAGGAATCGATTGGATGCAGGACCAAGTGAAACGATTGGCTGGAAAAAGCCGCCAATCGCGTGCCGGATCGACTGTAGCCACCTCTCCCGGCCACGCACTTGGATGCGAAAGTTGTCTGACTGGTAGAGCGACCAGCTACTGGGCATGCCAACGGATGTGTTCAATCTGCTGGCAGCAAGACTGCAGGCTATATATTTTCCCATCGACACCTCTGCTACAGCTTGATAGGCCAAATGGAACGTCTACTGCAGGACATCTACGCCGAGTACGGCGTCGACGCCACTGGCAGTCCGAATTCGTCGGTGGCATGAGCCGTCCGGCCCGAGTCTAATATGCCCGAGGGCGCGGTAGGCAGCTCGTGCTGCTGCGATGGTGCCAGGTAGGACGGGGTCTGCTCCGCCTCCAGATCGTTTGCCCCCTCCTCGGCCCACTCTTCCTCGAGTCCCGCCAGCTCCGCTTCCAGCTCGGTTTCGTCAACCTCATCGCCGATACTGCAGGTGAAATATAAGATAAAGCATATGCCGTTGTCAGACACAGTCTCAATATGCAAAACAAACTGCTCTTGCTCAGCAACGCACCCGTAGGAGCGGCCCATGATGTCCTGAATCTCATTCATGTCCTCCATTAAGTCTGCCATGTCATCTTGCACGTCCTGCAAGTAAACAACCGCAAGCATGATTAGCGACGCGAAAGACCAGCACAACGCTAACGGCCTCCTCTGCAAGCCAATTACTTATCCCACCTCCAGCTCTGAAATGTCGATCTTCTGCGTCTCCGCCTTCAACTGCACCGCCGCGCTCTTCATCGCAGCAACTGTCGAGATCGTGTCCCTTGAAGTGTCAATAGCAAATGAAGCCTACAAAACCACATGCAATCGTGTCAGTGTCGGCTTTAGAATCCAACCGAATCTGCGCTCTGCTAACGCACCTGCTCGATGTTAAAGGACTGCGCCATGAGCTTCTCCCGCTGCGCCTCGAACATCTTCTTGCGCTTGAGCGTCTGCATGGCTCTCTGCTTAACGGCGTTCAACGCTGGCCCCCGCGTCTTCTTCATCTGCTGCTGGTACTTGCGGAGCTCCTCGTTCAGCTTCTCGATCTGTAGCAGCAACGCGTCAGCCCTTCCGACCGATCGGCTGCAGACTCCAAGACGACGCCGACACGCACCTTCATGTCCAGGTCGGTGACCCGCGCGTCCACCTTGCCCCCACATCGGAGATGTTGACGGGCGGCGCCTCGGGCTGCTTCTTCTTCGTGCCGAAAATGCGGTTCATCGTGATGTGGATGAATTTGCAGGAGCTCTTCGACTGCAGCAGTTCTGGGTATAATTTTCACTTACTCTAAGTATGCACGGAAAAGTATAGCATCGGCATAATCATCAAGAGTTTGTGCAACGTGTCCTGCATCAATAGAGTGCAGCCGTCAAGACACTTCTGCAAGTCAACAAGCAGTAGCTAGTAACTGCGGGGTAACTACTAAGCTCGAGATCAGTCAGTTCTTGGAACAATCTTTAATGAACGAGGACAAATATCTGTGTTACTTCGAACCATAGAGTTCATAGTGCTAGCTACCAGAAAAGGAAGATGTCTAGCGGGTAGAGTGGCTGCTTCGAAGCATTTTGTAGATGCCGCCGTGCTTGAGTTTGCAGAATGTGCGTGGTGGGGAAGCCTGGGCAAGATGCAGCTCGCATGAGCAACGAAACGAATGGAAGCAACCATATCGCATTACGCTTACCGTCGACGCGGATAGCGCTGCTGCTATCGTCTCTGAAGTACAACACACCATTAACATTTTCTGTGAGGATAGCAAACTATAAAGTGCGGCACAAAATCACGCTCACCTTCTGGGTTGTGTGTGCTTTCCACCAGTAATGGCTCCTGTTTCGCAGACTTGTTCTTGAGTAACAACGAATAAATTCCACCATGTCGGGCCTTGCCCCTGCCTTCGGGCAGTGTGAGCGGAGATCGTGTCACTCGTGAGTTTACTCTTTCCGTCGTTGCAAAATTCCTGTGGCTTCTTGGATTTGGAGTGGCAGCTCTTGCCGCGCTTGAAACCCGCTGAACTTGTCGCTCTGGTCTTTGGACACTCTTGGACAGCGCATAACGATGAGAAGCTCCGGTATTCCGGCAATCATCGTCGTAGGACGGCTCAATATCCCAAGCTAAAGTGATTTCAGATCGAGTTTGAGAAGGCGTGTCAGGTAGCGCCTTGGGCGACGCTAAGTCATAGTCGTCCTCTGCAGCTGAAAGGTTGGGCGACGGCGGGAAACATGGAAGATACTCGGTAGGTGACATAAGGTCTAATCTCATGCTTCCCCTGGTGGTTAACATTTCTTTCCGCTGGCGTGGGGACTGCGCTTCTGGTCGCACTGACTCCGTGTAGGTCGGAGTCGAGGCTGGCATCACAGCACACTCATCTTCTTCTATAGTCTGCCACTGCTGATTTTCGCCGTGTGGACTCTGCAGTGCCTTAGGAGAAAGTGGGTGAGCGGGTCATGTCGACGCAGTATTGACCGCCGTGAGGTAAGGAAAACGAAACGTACCAGCAATTCGAGCGAGACGGCATCGAGGTCTGTCTCCAAGTCCTCCATTGCCGCGCAGACTTGGAACTGGTTGCTCATTGGCGCAGAGACTGCAGTTGCCGGTAGAACCAAATCCAGTTCCAAGTCTAGCAGCGCCTCCAGCGACGTCGGCTGGCGACCGCTCCTTATCGACGGGTCCTTTCGCTCATGCCAATCCACCGACTGCAGCTGCACGGGGCGTCCCCGTGCCTTGCTGACTCCGAGCGGTTTCTGGGCTGCAGAGCGAGCGCGTCCTCTTGGTTCCCATCCCGCTGCTGCGAGAGCGGGCGCTTGGCCGGGATCGCCTTGGTCATGGCTGCGTCAATGGCGTCTGGCACTTGCTGCGATTGACGCTTGTGCTTGCGTCGTTTCGTGCCCTTTCACGCCAATTGGCTGGTCGTGCTCGATACAAAAACCAAGTGCGGACGAATCGAGCCAAGGCGGGTCGAGCAGGTCGAGCAAGATGGGGCTGCTGAGTATCCTCAAGAAGGTCAAGGAGAAGGAGAAGGAGATCCGCGTGCTGATGCTGTGCGTGGGGTGGCTCTGTGCTCATGCCCGTGTCCACTGCAACTGACGGATAGTTTGCAGGGGCTGGACAATGCTGGCAAGACGACGATCCTCAAGAAGTTCATGGGCCAGGACATTACAGAGATCTCGCCCACGCTGGGCTTCGACATCCAGACGCTCGAGTACAAGGAGTGCGTGGGGTGGATGTGCTATTCATGGATGCAGATGCACAGAGGCCTCACTGTTTACTGTCCCTGTGATGCTTGGTGCTGCCCATCTGCTGCAGCTTCAAGCTAAACGTGTGGGACGTCGGTGGCCAACAGACTATCCGCTCGTACTGGAGGAACTACTTTGAGCAGGTTTGTCTGCAGCGAGAGTCTGGCTGTCAACACGTTTATGCTGACACGACTCGTTACTATTTAATGCAGACGGATGGCCTCGTGTGGGTAGTGGATAGCGCCGACCGACGGCGTCTCGAGGACTGCAAGCGTGAGCTCGCGAATTTGCTGACTCAAGAAGTGGGTACCAAGCTGATGGCTTGGTCTCTCTACTCGAGTGAAGATCTAAACTTGCTTATGCTGTCTACAGAAACTTGCTGGTGCGACGCTTCTGATCTTCGCCAACAAACAGGATCTACCAGGCGCTCTGTCCTCTGCAGAGATTGCAGACGCTCTGGGACTGCGGTCTGCTCAATTCTCCACTCGTCACTGGAGCATCGTCTCCTGCAGCGCCGTAACTGGCGACGGACTTGTCGATGGGATCGATTGGCTCGTCGGTGACGTCGCCAGCCGCATTTTCCTCATGGAGTAGCAGCATCTTATGTCATAAAGCAGCAAGTGCACCAACTGATTGAAGAAATCTCCTTAGATCTCGCTTGTCTAGATCTAGACAAGCACCAGCATCACAAAAACTGTAACATATAGTTGCAGTCATCGACAACCAATTCCTCCAACCACGAATGTAGCCATGTTGTGTTTGACCCGAGTTTTTCAAAGGTTGTCGAACACCATACTGAGACCAAGTCACTGGTTTCTGGGCGAGCTGCGCCAGTTCCGATCCGACCGTCGCTCGTGAAGCAGCCCATGGAGCCGTCGCCGCCCCTCATGGACGGGCTAACGTTCGACCTGCGCGTGCGGCTGTGGCGCGTGGAGGCCGCGCTGGCCGTGCGCAAGTTCCTGTCGCTGGGCCGCGCCTACGGGTGCGCTACAGCGTGCTCCCGTCGCTGCCCCAACCGCTGCAGCTCGCGGACTTTGGGCTGCAGGTCAACTCGCTCATGAACTCGCACGTCTTCCAGGTGGAGAAGGTGCTGAGCGAGCAGCTGAAGTTCCCCATGCAGTTCGTGGAGACGTCCACCGACCCCATCTACACGATGCAGCCGGACGACTACCTGGCGGGGATGGACGACGAGGACTTCCTGGCCATTCCCAGGAAGCTCAAGAAGCTGCAGAAGCAAATCGCGGCCGTGGGGGCTGCGGATGTGCAGGCCGAGACGCCTGCCAAAAGACGGTGGTGCTGCGCTTTATTCGGCTCGAGAAGTCGGTACAGGAGAAGCCCCTTGGAGACCGAACTCCGGGGCAGATGCTACGCACTCTGGATAAACTGGACAGCACGCTCCAGCGTCTACTCAAGATGTATCAAGATATCATTCGATCCGATCGACTGGCAATGCAACGCCTGCATTCTGCTAATAAACTGCTGCAGTATGTCAAGATCATGAGCTACGAGACTAGAAAAAGCTTCATGAAGGACAGGAGGTTCATCATTGCCGACAAGTTTCGCCACTGGTTTGCTGACATGACGCGGCCGCACGAGAAAAAACATGACAATTTACGGCTGGAGCAGCCTCTGGAGGATAAGGTGGTTGATATGGGCGCGCCCAATCCACCTGTTGTACGATTGACCAGTACTTCTGGACCCTCGCCACGAGGTATTCTAACATCCTCGTCCACGACGCCTAAGCATCCTGTTACGCCAAAGAAAAGAGTGAGATTTGCTATGGAACTTGAGCAACCAAACCGAGTTGCTGCAAATGGGACAACACCGGCTGCGGTGGTTGCGACACCCTCGCCTCAATTTCGAAAGGAGCAGCAGGCTGAGATGAAGATTGCAACGAAGCACCGGAGTTTGAGAGCTGAAGAGGGCCGAGCGTATCTTGTCGCTTTGATCGGCCCGGACGTCGATCTAGGATCATCACTGCAACAGCTTGTGGTCGCTGTTCAATCAATCCGATCGCTATCGAAAATGAGCCATGATTTCAAATTGGCTCCCGGAGTCAAGGTGCGATGTTACTTTGCTAATTGCTTAGGGTTACTTTTTTGACAGTGTTAATTGATGTTACCATTACAGCTTTGGCGTGAGTTGAAAGTGGTTGGGCAATCCCAGTACAATGCTCGTGTTCGGCTTGGACATGTGCGCTTTGAGTACACTGCTTCGGATGATCGCGAGGCAACAATTTGCGCGATCAACCGCCTCTTAAGTGCCGTACTTGAGCATCGAAGGCTGTACGGCGATATGCTGACGTATCTTAAATCTCACTTTGGTTTCAGTGCAACGAACGACACCCGAAAAGTTAGGGATACGGCCTTCAGCCATTTGGTCAGGACTAAGATTGTGCAGGTACGTTTGCGCGCAGCATGAGGTGCAATCATTTTTCAGACTGATTCTTATTATTATTATGCGCAGCTGCACGAAGTTCCGAGTCAAGAAGCAGGTGTCGCCAGCTTTGACGTGGTGGCGTATATCCTAGACCTACCGCTGATTTGGAAGCACGGACCATCAATTACCGACGTCAGAAGTGAAACAGTGGATGCCCTAATGAAGTTCTTAATGGACTTAAACACGCAGCATGAAGAACGTCTGAAACGCGATCGCGAGGAACAACTCGTCAACGAAGCTGAGCCCTGCAAAGCTGTGGATGCTGAACTCCACCCAATTGATGCCGACAACAGCAATGGATACGATCACAGTGACGTAATACCCATGCGCGATAAACTTAGTATGAAGATAGAGACAAACGACATCGAATCTAGACCTCCTGTCGTTCCACGCAAGCGCCACTATGCACCAAGTTCTGAAGGAATGGATTACAATTACGACCGTGGAATTCCTCGGCCCCGACTTTCCTACACAAATCCAGAGCCTGAGCCTCGAATGTGCTTCGAGGAGCGAAACGTGTCCGAGAGAACCGACTATACAGCCCCCGCTGCATCTACCGCACCTGCTGAATCCACAGCACCTATTTTCTTTGTTGATCAAAGCGGTTCAGAACGCAGCCAAGCTGCGCCCTCCCGTTCAGAAGATGCGGTTGCGAAGGCAAAGTCAGATGTGTACCAAGAACTGCTGCTTCTACTTTTCCGGGACCGCAACAAAGTTGTGCAAACCATCGAGTCGATCGAGTGGGACCTCAACACAAAGACGGAAACGATCACGCTTTCGTCTATTTTTTCGGTAAGGGTTGTATGCCAGGACAGAAAGCCCAACACATAATGTTTATCGTACTGAGCGATTATTGTTTAAACTCATCCAGGTTTCCAGGGTTGCCACAAATCTGAAAAATGGCAGGGTCGGCTGTACACTCACTGCATCCGAGAACGTTGTTGAAGCCTGCGGAGAGGGCACGAATATTGTAGTCGCAAAAAATGTGGCGACTTCAATTCTGATTAATACGCTGGATGGAATACTGAAAACGTGGAAGGCACTCTTATCTACATACAACGAACGACTTGCAAACACACCGACGACTTTGATGGCAGGAAATGAAACGCAAGCAAAAAACCAAGACAAGGTATTCGTTTATCCTCTTGGCTGTAGTAGAAGTGGTTGCTCATCAACTGTTGTTCGCTCGTGTTACAGGTGTCGCAATCGGAAAAGCTTGTTCCGCCGTTGTACATGTATTTCATTTATGTTCGTGACACACTTGCCATATCGACGGCTTGCCTAAACGCGAAAGACGCCAAGCGATCTGCCAATGAGAGGTGGCGAGACATTTTAGCCGCGCTGAACAAGTTGGAAGAACCCAACGCACCGCGACCCTCTTTGAACGGTAGTACAAACACTGTGGGGCCTCAGTTCCAGTGCCAAGACAAGCACCGAAACAGTCCAACCTTATATTGTGCAGCGATGACGAGATGGATAACGATGATGATTATGATAATTACTCTGATGGAGGCTTCGATGACGATGACTGGGACCCATCAGTGACTAAGGCTGCGCAAGATGCACCTGGTGTGGCAGATCAGACGTCAGCATTTGAAAACGAATTAAAGAAATTGTATGACGAGCAATCCGAAGCAACTGGCACGGATGATGCAAGGTTCCGCGCCGCAATTCGAAGTCTCTTTACCCCAGAAGATGATTTGTGCGCCGGGATTAATAATCTCCGGGCATCGCTGAAGTTTAAGGGATACGAAAACAGGATTATCGTTCCCAATGTAAAGGCGAACATTAAGATCGAGCTTCTTCGGGGAGGCACCTTTGAGGTGGTAGTCGATGTCAATGATGTCATTCGCTTCACGGCGTCGGAACGGACAAAAGCTGAGGCGTGCAATGCGGCTGTCGATGGCATGCTGGACAAGTTAAATAAGATCAGATCAGTATGGGCAGAGCTTCTTCACTTCCTTGATGTGAAGTCGCTGGCTTACGTATCGCCCACGGACTCTTTCAATGACCTTAAGTTGTCAGGCATCGCAAGTGTACGTAGCCCCTATTCGCTTATTGTTACTTGGTATAGTTCTTAACTGTGGTTAATGTCGTAAAAACGGTGGAATTCAGATTACCACAAGTGTAGAAGATCCACCACGACCTTCATTTGGTCGAGGTGGTATGGATTATCGTGCAGTAGCCGATGTGTGCTGTGCGGTTTGCGTGGATGGCTATGTGTTGTACCGAGCCGTGAGGAAGACAGAGGAGGAAGCCCGTCGCTTAGCTGACTGGAGAGCAGCACAGTTTTTGGTGGATTTGATTGATTGTGGTCTCGATTCGAAGCCACCATTGAATGGCGCTGATGAGAAGATGGATATCGATAGCGAGCATCTAGCAGTCCCAGCAGGCCCACCATCCATTGCTTGGTCCTGTCTTATAAAAATTCAGGACGCGTCTGACACAAGGAGCTTTCACGAGTTTCGCGTGGATGCATTTTGGTGTCGCACCCGCGATGGAATGGTACCAGAAGCGTTTCCTGAGGGCCGAGGTATTGTGGTGACGCAGCGAGCAACCGTCGATATGCATAAGGTAGAGCTTGAGATGCGCAACCTTCACGACTCTGTGATGGCGTTTTTCCGCTTAGCTTCTGCATATGATGATTGGAAGTTTGTGAGACAACTGGTGCGCTATACGGACAAAAGGCAGTGCAACTCGCGTGCGCTTGCGCTGTCCATTTCGCCAGATTGTCCATACAACATGTACTTGATTCCGCCGGGAGCCTCTATCAACGGTCAGAAGAACTTGTACTGGCCGGAAAAAGCACTGGCTCGTTTCGGTGTGGACTGCAAGAGCGTGATTGGGTTCTTGACGAAGAAGAACATTGGTTGAGTGTACGAGGCAGCGTTACACAAGCAAAAGCAAAATGTGTCGTTGGGACTAATTACCTCAAGAATTTTATAATTGTTTTGAGTGGATACAGCGGTATGTCTTCTGTTGCAACTTAGATGGATTGAAGTCTCATGCTCAACTATCGTCGTTGTCGTCGCTGCCATTTCCATCCATTTCGTGGTGCTTGCGGTAGGTCGCGCTCTGTGTTTCGACGTGAATCATCTCGAGGTACTCGGCATTGTGGATTTCAAACCTACGCTGCCGAATCAGGTGCCCAAAGTCCCCGATAGTGCCGCCGTCACTGAGATCATGGTCGAGGATCAGGTCCATCAGCACGTCGCACATGCGGCGTACTTCAATGTTCGGTGCATCAGCTGCAAGCAGGAGATCGGGTACAAAACCCACCCCAAAAATTATTTCTTCAAACGTCTCCGGTTGACGCAGCATGCGGTAGAATGCATAGAGTAGCTGCAACGTGAGCTCGTTGTCGTGCTGCTTCTCCTGGAACAACGAGTGGAGTGCGCGAACCAGACGCGACGATGACAAAATAGGGGCACATTTGGGCTCCAGCGAGAGTGCGCTAACAAAAGGACAGACTCAAGGATCATATCGTCTTGGGAGAAGCCTGGCACCAGAAGTTTGTTAAGGAATGGGATCAGTGAATGGTCCGTCACCAGTCGCTCCCAAGATGTCTTCGGGGGCAGGTCGATCGGAGTCATGTTTGCAAGCGTAGCGAGGACCTCAATAGAAAAGTCATGGTTGTCCGTGTTGAGGCAGAGCTCGATAAAGGGCACAATGAAAGGGGCCCACATGCCGCGATACTTGTACGTCTTGTCACTCACCAGATCCTCCTGAAGAGTGTAGGACCAGAGCGAGATGTTTCGAATCACCTTCATGAGAAGTGGGTCGCGGGTACGGAAGACGCGCGTGGCAAGCGCTTCAAGACCGCGGTTCTGACACATCAGCTCTGCGTTGCGCGCGTTGTGACTGAGGTTTACTGCTAGAGCAGCAAGCTCCTTCGCCACGATGTTCTGGGGAAGTTAATCACGAGCTGCATGACAATTGGAATAGCCTCGGTGTACGTGAACATTGACTTGCACCGATCGTCGATACTGAGGTGATAAAGAATCCTTAGCGACAGCGCGCGGAAAGGTGGTTTCTTCAGTAACTCCACAAGTTTTGGGATCAGGCTGTTTCGTACCAGTACTTCGCGCAGTGCCGGATCGAAAGACAAATTAAACAACAGCTTGAGCGCTGTCTGAATGCTTTTTTCGTGGTTGCAGTTTAGGTATCGCACGAGTTTTTCCACTACGGACAGTTCCACCATCGCGTCCTTGTTCTCCTCAAAAATGCTCAATTTCTTGAGAAACGTAATTGTAAGGATAACCAGATCCGGTGCCACGCGATCCAGCAGCTTCACCGAAGAGATGTTGCAGAGTGGCAGTTAGTTATCATGGTGGGCTTCTCAATCAAAACGAGTGTACAACAGACCTTTGTCAGGAACAACACGATCTTGCGTTTGACCATTTTACGCTCCGTGTGGATATCTTCGGCTAAGTTAAGCAGCACACTGAAGCATACATAGCTGTAAAGACAGTCACAGATGTTAGTGTCGGATCTGCGAGCCGTTTGTGTGCAATAATCCCGCCTGTTTGGTGTCCTCACAGTAGTTGGTCCTGCTTCTTCATGCGCTTCTTGTTGCGTTTCTTCTCGCGGTCGAGCTTTGCCTGGATCTCTTCTGCCGAGACTTCTCCAGTATCTCCCGAGGGGGCATCCGATGCCGCAGCTTCGAGCAGTTTCTCCTCTTCAAGACGCAGCTGATGGCGCTTCAGCTCGAATTCAACGATCTTGAGGGTGATTGCTCCGATTCGGTAGTTAGCGAGCACCGGGTGCAGCTGCAGGAAGTTGGAGAAGCACCAGAATATCCTCATCATCGTGAGCGAGAAGTCGTAGCTCTTCTTGTAGTCGTCGTTCAGCACTCGTGACAGCAGGCTCTAGTGGGTAGCAGCAACACAGCGTTATAAGCAACAATGATGCATAATATCAGTAGGTCCTTGCCGCACCATGAGCGCCTCATTCTGAACGAGCGCCTCGATGTTCCCTGCGAACTCGCCCAGCTGCAGGATCATCTTGGCCCCGTCCAGCTTGGACTCCACGTCGTCGTCGTAGAGCTTCTCCATGTAAGAGTCCAGCTCGTCGGCCTTGGCCGTGATCTTCCGGGGCTTCTCCACCCTGCCGGTGGCCGCATAGCTCGGCCCTCCTCGGGCGCTGCTGGAGCTCACGCGGGCGCTCATGCTTGCAACTGCTGTGGCCTGCTGTGGTGGCCTTTTGGAGACTGGGGCTCGACGGGAGTTTCGATGTTGAAGCAGCGATTTTCCACCAATCACAGCAGTTGGCGCCAAGGTGGGCAGCTGCATTCAAAAACTCAAAACTGGCGGGATCGGATTATCCAAAAGTTTGTATTACTCACTACTACTATTTCCGAACTAATATAGGTTATACCACAATTTTTACTTTGTACTTCACGGATTATTACGAGGTTTTAGATTTGTATTAGATATAATACGTTTTAATACTTTGGCACACCGTGACAGGAGGAGGTTGTGATCGATGTAGTGGCAACAAACCCGTCTTTAGAAGCAGTCCGCCAGTCAAGTGATGAGCTTTGGTAGGTAACCAAAGACTGTAAATCCCAAGGAATTATATAGCATATTCATAGCCTGATTAATTCATCCTTGTATGGCAATATAAGACTATACGTGCACGTGAAGACAATGTAGTAGTCGAGATCCTGGCATTTGAAATTAGTTAGAGGATGCTGGTCGAACAACCTGATGGCGCGTGTGTATGGTGCATACATTGAAAGGTCCGTACCGGGAGCTTCTGCAACGACGTCCTCGCCGGAGATCCGTTCTGGGATACAAATATTATCTGCATTCGCCACCCAAAACTATCAGCACCACGCACAGCGTCAATTTATATATATCAATCGGTGTTAGGATATACCCGAAGGTTATTTTACTTGAGAAGCGCCACGATTCACTGCAGCGAATAGTGCGCCGCATCCTCGAGTATGGTTTAGTTGCTGTCTTCAGCTAAATTGCCGGTCGTTTTACCGAGCCGTATTTCCTGATCTCATTCAGCGCAATAGCGCTCCAGCATATCCTATTCAATTTCATTTTCTTGCCTCACGTCTTAATGTATTCGATTTCCACACAAACGATAGAAAACATCAGGCGGTCACCACGTACATTACCTTTGTTTAATTGACGCCTCGGGCGATGCGTACGTGACCCAAACAGACACATCAGTGGACCAGACCGACCAGACCACCATCTACGCTTGTCGATTAAGAATGCGTTGGGAAAGAATACCAATGCAGTCACGGATGCAGCCACTTCGTCCCCGACCTTCGTTGACGACACGACCGACGCAACGGTCGTGACTGACACCGTCCACACTCGCTCCGACACACCGACGGAAGGTGCCAAGACGCCGTGCTCGTCGCAGCCGCAAGCAACTCCGGTAGCAGATCAACGACTTCACAGCAGAGTGGTCTCTGGCAAAGTATTATCGAAAGGATTAATTGTTTTTGTATTAATATTAATACTCACTTTTTATGAGGGCATTATCATTACGACATATTAATCTTGATTTCAGTATAAGTAGCATTAATACTGATACACGATTTTCCGTCAGTCCGAACCTCAGGCTTCACCACTCTTCAATTTTCGGCACACCTGATGGCGACATCAAGACTTGTCCAGCGCACGGCGGCGTTCGTGGAGCAGCAGCTCAAGTCCAACGACGCGTCGCATGACTGGCGCCACATCGAGCGAGTCTGGACGGTGGCGAGAGCGCTCGCGAAGGAGGAGGTGGGCCGAGTGTCTGTGTAAACATCCACTGAGTAGTAATTGACAAGATGGTGCTTGTAGTATGTGCCGGAGGAGAACCTGGAGATCGTAGACCTGGCGGCGCTGCTGCACGACATCGACGACTGGAAGTATCAAGTCGACAAGGACAAGCCCACGAAGCGCGCGGTGGAGTTCTTGCAGTCGGAGAGTGTGCCAGACGACAAGATTAAGCGCGTGACGACCATCATCGACCGTATGGGGTTTAAGGAGGAGCTGGCAGGCAGCGAAAAGGTGCCGAACTTACCTTTAACTACGACTTGTGCTGCCGTTTTACTAACGATACATGTCCAGCAATCGTACACCGTTGAGTACGGGTGCGTCCAGGACGCAGACCGACTGGTAAGCTTTCAATCGCAGGTGTATCGACACAGAAGCAACAATTCTCATTGGTTCTTCTTGTTTGGCAACGCTGCTGACGTGTAGGATGCCATCGGCGCCATCGGAATCGCCCGCTGCTTCACGTTTGGAGGACACAAGTTGCGTCCTCTGTACGACCCAGAAGTGCCTCCGATGGAAGACATGACCAAGGAGCAGTACATGGACTCGAATCGCCCCAACACTACTATCAACCACTTTTACGAGGTGCGTGTAGCAGCTAGTGATCTCCGCCATTCAAATGAAGGCACTTAAATTGTTATCTCGAAACAGAAACTGCTCAAGCTTCGCGGTATGATGAAGACGAGCGCAGGTAAGCGTCTGGCTGAAGAGCGCCACGCTTTCATGGAGACGTTTCTGGATCAATTCCACCGGGAGGTCAGCGGCCGGGGATAGACAGCATTAGCGTCCGACTCGCACAGAATCAGAGAACAGTTGTACGAAATGCTGTTTTATTCTTAACAACACGCATGACTTCCCTTTCCTTCCTATATCCAGTACAGAAGCCAGTCAATCAAACGTTTATCCTATCCGGGAGGCCAGCCCAACTTGCGCCCGCCCAGCAGGTGCAGGTGCAGGTGGAACACCGACTGACAGCCGTCGGCGCCGTCGTTGATGACGACGCGGAAGCCGTTGTCCAGCTTCTCCTGCTTGGCGACCAGCTTGGCGGCATACAGCAGGTGGCCCAGCACGGCCTCGTGGCGCTCCTCGGCGTGCGCGAGCTGGGTGAGGCCATCGCGCTGCTTGGGGATGAGAAGGATGTGGACGGGCGCCTGCGGGTTCACGTCGTGGAAAGCCAGGCACTGCTCGTCCTCGTAGGCGATCCTGGCTGGGATGTCCTTGCGGACGATCTTGTCGAAGATGGTCTCGCCCATGGCGGCAGCGGCCCCCGATGCGGCTGCGGCGTCTGCCTTGGCGCGTTCGTCGGCGCCGGAGCTCATGGCGCGGGCGAGGTGCAGGCGCGGCACGGACGGAGCGAGGCAGATCGAGCTGCGGCGAAGAGCTCCGAGCATGGATTTGATTGACCCGAAACGCAAGGGCTTCTTCGGACGACTTTCGGACGACCTTCGGACGACAGAGAAGCGCATCCATCAAAAGCACCGATCTGTGGCCGGCAGTTGATCAGCGCCCCAGCATCCTTGTCTTGCACTTTGGTTTCGCCCGGATCGCGCACGGACCAGCAGCAAGTTCATCTCATGGGCAGCAACGACGCCGCCGAGCAGCCGCCGCAAGAGGAGCCCCTGGCCATGGAGGACGCGCCTTTCAGCGTGCTGGTGGCGCCCCCGCCGCCACGCAGGGCGAGCCCGTGCGCCTCGAGAACGTGAGCGCCGCCGACACCGTCACGTCGCTGCGCCAGCTCGTCGCCGAGTTTCCGGCGCTCGCGTGCTTCACGTGCTACCACCTGGAGGCGCAGCAGGAGGACCAGAGCTGGCAGCCGCTCAACGACTTCGTGGAGCTCGCCGAGTACGGCGTGGCGGACGGCGCCACGCTGCGCATGGTGCTGGACAAGTACGACGCGCGCAAGGTGCGCCACCACGTGCGCCGCTTCCGCGACGTGCTGGCCAACCCGCCCATCCCGCAGGCTGCGGTCGAGCCGGAGGCGCAGCCAGAAGCGGCCGACAAGGGAGAGGAGACCCCCGACGAGGAGATGGACGAGGCGAAGCTCAAGGAGATCTCGGAGCAGCAGCTCAAGCGTCTGCGCGAGATCCACCACAAGCTCGAGGGCATCGAAGTGCCTGTGAAGCCCGAGCTGGCAGAGTTCTACGCCTTCGCCCCGGAAGGAGCTCCCGAGACGCAGAAGGAGGCTGAGCAGGAGCAAGCGCCTGCCAAGGGCAAGAAGAACGACAAGGACCAGAAGAAGAAGAAGGGCAAGAAGACCCAGCAAAAGCAGAAGCAACAGAACGAGGCCAACGAGCAGAAGGAGCAGGAGCCGCAACACAACGCCAAGCTCCCAGCGTGCGTCAAGAGCATCGTCTTCTCGGGCTACAATCCGCCGCCTGCTCCCCGCAAACTGGCGGGTGATCTGCTCTATCTGGAGGTGACGGTCGAAGGTGACAACACGCGCTACTACATCACGGCGCACGTCAACGGCTTCTACGTGAACCGCTCCAACTCCGCTGGATTTGACCCACGCCCTCACAAGACTGTTCCGGGCACTGCGCATCTGCTGATGGATCTGCTTAGCACGGTCTCGTCGAAATTCAAGAGCTCTTATGACGCACTCCTTGCCAAGGCGGCTGCTCTTGCCACGCAGGGCCCCTCGTCGATTGAGTGGATGGTGGCCGCCGGATCCAGCTTAGGAGGAAAGCTGCCGTGGAACACGCCAATTTCGACGGCGACAGAAGAGCACAAGTATGATCTCAACCGCGCCGAGGACGAGCTTTGCTCGAACTATGGCATAGATGAAAGTGGTGTGCTGCGCGACTGGAACGAAGAGTACCAGTGCTGCCGTGAGCTGCCTGCAGCCACGCTTAAGGATGAGATTGTTCGAGCTCGTGTCACGAACAAGGTGCTGACGGAGTTTGTGGAAGCTGCAACGAAGGGCGCTGTGGCTATTGTTGAGGGAAACATTCCTCCCATTAATCCGATGGATGAGGAAAGCACGCAGGTATATGTATTCAACAACATCTTCTTCTCCCTATCTATCGACGGCAAGGACAAGCCCAAGGACGCCGCTGGTGGTGAAGAGGCTGCCTACTCGTCAGCGAACCGTGATCTCCAGGGTGTGAAGGCCTTCAACGATGCGGATGTCCATGGCCTGCACACTCGCCACAACGGTCGTGGACTACCTTGGTGTCCGCGTGATTGCGCAGAGTGTTATCCCTGGTATTCTCCAGGGAGATGCTGCCTCGAAGCTTGTGTATGGATCTGTGGACGGCGGAAAGACCATCGCCGCCAACAGTGAGATGCATGCTCTGATGCTGGAGGCAGGGGCGAAGCTGCACATTGCTGAGCGCAGCATTAAGCCACTTGGTAAGACCGAGGAAGATTTGGCTGCTGAGAAGGAACAAGAGGCCCTTGGCGCTGCGCCTGTGAATGGAGGCGAAGCCGGTACCGAAGTGGTCACGATCACTGGTCCAGTGGAGGCCAAGGGCATTAGGGGCTCTGATGGTCGTTTGTATGTCCTGGACCTGGTGCGTATCACGCCGAAGGACTGGACGTATTATGCAAAGCGTGAAGCTGCACTCAAGAAGGAAGAAGACGAGAAGACACCTGCACCGGAAGACGATGGACTGGTATTCACGCGCAACGATGAGGGCTACGTGGCGTTGTTGCGTCCGGAGCTCGTCCAGTTGTACTCGCTCTGGAAGCAGAACCAGGCACGCCGTACCAAGCGTGAGGCCCGCAAGGCGGAGAGAGACGCAAAGAAGGCAGAGAAGGAGAAGGCTAAGAAGGAAGCTGAGGCTGAAGCTGAAGCTGGCGAGAAGCCTGAGTGCGCTGTGCGTGGGGCAGAAAAAAAGGATGATGATGCGACTGAGGCTCCCAAGGAGTCGGCGGAGGGCGAGGACGAAGAGGGGGAAGACGAGGAAGAGATTCCTTCGGTCTTGCTGAACTTGAATGTCTTCATGAAGTATGCGGCGTCAACTGATGCGCAGCAGCTTGAAGCTGATGGGACAGCCGCTAAGGATGCCGCTGAGTACCTGCAGCGGATTGTTGTGCCCGCATTTATTGCCGACGTGCGTCGTGGTGCTATCGCCCCCGCTGATGGCTATGCCCTCACCCAGCTGATGCACTCGTGCGGTATCAACATGCGCTACCTCGGTCGTCTGGCCTCGCTGTGCAACAAACTTGAGACCATCGGCGCAATCTCCAAGTATATGCTGGAGCTGCTTGAGGCGGAAATGATCGCGCGCGCGGCCAAGCACATTCTGGCCGATGTGCTGAACTCCAATCCGTCTGTCCGTGCGGCCCCGGGTTCTGCGATTGTCAAGCTTCTGAACGGCATTCTTGGTGCTAGTGAAAGCATTGAAAACGGCGACAGCAAGGTGAATGGAAACGACGAAGTTCCTATGACCCCGGCGACCATGGATGCCAAGACGCTTTGGGCCCGCATCAGCAAGGAGATTAAGGCTCGTTTTGACTACAATCTGATGTTGTGGGGTCCGGGTCATGTCGTTCCGCAGCCGGAACGCGCTGAAGGTACTATGGCCCCGCTTGGTCGCGTGCACAAGACGGTACTGCTGCGACGCCTGTGCCAGCGTCTGGGTCTGCGTGTGGTGAGCCGTAACTACGACTTCTCGTCGATGTCTGCCGCGCCGATAAGCCTGGATGACATCACTGGTGTCTTTCCCGTCGTAAAGAACTCGCTGCCTGCCCACCCGTTGAGTTCAGCCAAGCAGCTGCTGGAGCGTGGTCGCCTGCACTTGAGCCAGGGTGCGCTGTCGAGTGCGTACGAGCTCCTTCAGGAGTCTTCGTCTCTTCTCATCCAGGTGTGTGGTGGAGCCCACGAGGATGCCGCTCTCTGTAGCTCGTCACTGGCTACCGTCCTTTACCACGCTGGCGACGTTGCTGGTGCCATTGCGCAGCAGCAGCGTGCGTTGGCTCTGTACACGCAGTTGCAGGGCATCGACTACCACGATACGGCTTTCGCCCACGCAAACCTGGCGCTCTTCCTGCACGCGAACGCCCAGACGGATCTCGCGGTGGCCCATGCGCCGCTCCATTTACCTGTTGGAGTTCTGCAGCGGCCCTCACTACCCTGAGATTAGCTCGCTTTATTTCAAGATGGGCATGATGTGCCAGGATGTGGGCCAGATTACGCTGGCCCTGTTGTGCCACCGTGAGTCCCTGCGCCGCGGTGAGTTTGACCGCAATCAGGCTGCCAACACGCTGCACCAGATGGCCCTTGCCTGTGGCCTTGCTGGCGGCTACCGTGAGGCGCTTGGGTACGAGAAAAAGGTTTACTCGCTCTTCAAGGAGGCCTTCGGCGATGAGGATCCACGTGTGCTTGAATCGGCCAAGTTCATGGCGAAGTTCACGGAGAAGGCTGTGGAGGGGGCTAAGGGCCGCCGTGAGATTGATGCGGCGGCGGCTGCCGACGCGATTGCCAACGAGCTGCTCGGAGAGCTTGAGTTTAAGGTTAGCAGCGACCAGGAAGCTTCGTCTGCGTCGGAACCTGTGACGAAGAAGAAAAACAAGAAGTCGAAGAACGGCGGCAAGAAGCACTAAACATGAGGCTTCGCTGTGTAAACCAGAGGGAGCGAGTGTAGGAAGGAGATAGCACGTCAGGAAACAGCTTTATAGACATCTTTGTATCTCAATCAACTCTTAGTCCATGACACCAAAACAAACATTCAGCTGCTTTGCAGGAAGGATACGCACATCCGGGTCATACGTTCGAAGAGCAAGCTGATGCCGGCAAACAGGTCCGGGACTATCGATACTTCCAGCAGGTCGGTCAGTGAGTGTCTGTAGTAGTCTTGCTTTGCTTCGTGCGCCACTCGCGGATCGTTTTTCGTAACCTTGACATTAGCAGATCCACTTCAGAACGTTGCATACCTAATGCGCAGGCAAATGTGACATAAGCTACGGGAAACGAGTCGTGGTGTGCACCAAAGGCTTGAAACTTGTGTCCAGCAATTGTCTTTTGGTCAAGGCATGACACAACCCTGAAATTCACAAGCAGATGTCAGAAGGAAATATCCGCACCGTCAGACATATGAACAAGCTTACCGTGCCCCAGAGACGCCACGTGAAAGAGCATTGCACCTAGCAACGTAAGCTGTCGAGATTTTCTTTGTGATCCTTGACATTCGTGCAGAATGTGCCTAGTGTCAATGCAAACGAGATCTTCGCGAATGAGGGCGACGGCATGTAAGATGAAGTCCGTTGAAAAGAAAAGCAAGGGCGTATTTGCCACACGTGGGTGTTCGATGCCAACCTACCTCATTGGTCGAGACTTGCAACACGCGCTCGCCCTCCTCCTCTGCGAGAGATTGGAGCTGGTCCCGCATATAGGCAGCAAGATGTTTGCGCTCCTCCAGCAGTCGTCGATAGCCACTCTTTCCCTATTATGACAGCACTTATCGTTAGCGTCCACATGATACTGTATGTGCAGTTGTAGCACCAAACACTGGACAAACCATTTGAAGCATTGTGATGAAGAAGTCAAGCGTGGGCGTAGCGCTGGCACGTCCCGGATAGAATTTCGCGACGTGGTCAACAATCTCTCGCGAAGGTGAACAGATTATTGCTCCACCTACGGGTACCAAGAAGTTTTTGTCGAGGCTCTGCACAATTGCATCGACACGGCCCTTGCGCATGGCCAATTCCACTTTATGGACGCACTTGGATGCCTGTACACCGTACGCATTATTGATCACGTGTGCTTCATATACACGGATACATTGAAGCATGTCAATTGTCAAGATAGAACACAATTCTATCACACTGTGCTTCTTACCAATGTTGCGTTCCTGACACAGCTTTGCAATCTCCTCGACACTGTCATAAGCTCGGGGGCGAAGCAGCTCGTTGTGCTCATGACCGCCAATACACTGTCGGCCCCGTACTTATCGAGCGCATTAGCCATCCCAGCCAGATCTGTCTTCAACTGTCCTCCAACCTGTCCGTTCTCCTGCACCAGAAGGTTCTCCAGCACCAACGGGGTCAGCCCCGCCGCCACGATGGACTTGAAGCAGGACTTTGGTCGATGCGCGGCCAGATGACGTAGCGCGCGTCGGGCTTCGTCTCCTTCAGCTGGAGCAGCACCAGCATCAGCGACATGCCCGTGGCCACAGGCAGCACGAGCGCCGCCTCCACGGCGCGCAGCCCTGCCAGCCGTAGCACGTCCCTGGCCAAGGCGTTGGCCAGCTGCACCATGAGCGACGAGCCCGCTGCCTTGGGCTGTACCGCCGCCACGTCGCCCGAGCGCCCCACACCGTGCGCCAGATGGAAGTGGCGCCGCGCCACCAGCGGCGCAAAGACGCGCGCCTCTCGCTCGCCGGCGCCTGCACTACCCCGGAAGTTGTTGCTGTCCATGGCTGCGAGCGTCTGCAGCAGCAGCTCCACGCTGGCGTCGTCCCAGCCGTCGTCGGGTAGGCGGCGCTGGGCTAGCAGCGTCGTCACCAGCTTCTCTCTCGCGCGCACCGCGTCCAGGCCCTGCTGCACATACGTCGCCGGCACCAGCTGCGCCGCCAGCTCGGCGCTCTTGGCATTCATAAAATTATTAAGCTGCGCAGAACGAAATGTTAACAGCTGACGATCCGCGGTGTCAACATCATAAATTGGGTATCCGTTAGACTCGGGTTCCGGGACACTTTTCGGTCGAGCGTTTTAAGTGCGAAGGGCGTCGAGTTCGGGCACGCAGAGAGCACCAATGTAAAGAAGAAGGAAAATGTAGTGTGTACAGGCATGACAGGAGCGCTAAGAGGCATTGATGCCGATGCAACATGCAGCTACATGGGCCCGAAAAGTGGCGGTTCAGGTTCCGGGACACGATACTTCATGGTGCCCTTTCGTACTAGACGGCTAACTCGACGGGGGTCTTCCAGACGCATGAGCTTGCGCTCATCAGTCTGGTTGCGTCTAGCGCTCTTCAGCACTGGATTTAGTGCTTGCGCCTTGTCTCGCTCGAGTCGGGCCGCTGCAGCTTCCACCTTCGCCTGCGCTAATAGGATGGCTTTACGTCCCTTTTCCTCCTTTCGACGTTTCTTCTCTTCGAGCTCGAATCTCTTCATCTCCTCTCTTTCTCGACACGCTCAATAATGCTGTCTGCAGTCATTAGCAACCCACCATGCCCATACTGGTCTCGTTCATCAGCACCAGCTAACTTCTGCTTCTTTCGGCTCTTGAGCTCATCAATCTCCCACTGGTTTATCGATAGAACACGGACTTTGTCTTGGTCGAGTCCGGCTCTTTCAAGCCACCTAGCCGTGTGTGGCAACACAAACGTGTTCGCAGCTAGCACTACCATGTTCTCCTTGGAGGAAATAAGGGGACCATCACCAGTCACCTCTTCCAACATTGTTGCCTTGTTCAGGGGTAAATACCGGTCTTCTCAAACCCATCTACGACATGAGCCCTTGTTAAGCAGCGAACTAGTGCTCTAGATGCCAAGGCAACCATGTCAGACCTTTCCACACACCTACGCTGCTTCACACGTAGCTGCTGCTTTTCTTCTTCCAGCACACGCTTAAAGTGAGAATAAACGGTCACGTCGAGCGGCTGTAGAAAATGAGACGTGTGAGCCGGCAAAGCGTAAAGGTGAATCTTGTGCTTTCGAGCGTAGCGCAAGGTTCTGCTCGAAAAATGGCATTTGTATCCGTCAGCGATGACAATAACCGGACGTTCGGGAGGAATTTCTTTTTACAAACGCTTCAAAGAACTGAACAAAAAGGCGTGTTGTTAGAAACACTGATTCGCTTGCCGCAAATTTTGCTCCAGGATAAGCTCCTCCAATGTCGCGCGTTCGTATGTAGACACCGGGAAAAATGAAAAAGGGAGGGACAGACCCCGTCGGCATTAACACACACCAGGGCCGATATATTTGTGCGGTCGTTTGAGTCTTGTACGTTGGCCCTCTTTCCTTTGGTTGCGAGGACACGCTGTTTACTATTCCGAGACTGTGGGCACATACCCGTCTCATCGAGATTCCAGATTTGGGATGCAGGTATATTGCCCACGTCATCAAAGAGCTGGCTTAGATTATGATAGTGTCGCTCCACATTATCACTTGTAGAGGCCTTCGCACGGCAAACTTCGAGACTTTGCGTCGTTCTTGACCCGAAATCAACAGAGTGATCAGCAACAAAACGCTGGATAAAACTTTTAGAGGGAACTTTTCGTGAATTTCTCGCTCGTGAGGGCTGTTCTCGACAACCATCCTGATAAACAAAGCCAACTCGCCTTCGTAAAGCACCTCCCGTTCATAGTGCGCCTGTCAACAGCTTTAATGATGCCTTCAACCTCTCCTGGCGTCAAAATAGGGTTTGGTCCGTTTCTTGAAGTCAACGCGACTTTGCCAGTCGTTCGGCGATGAATTTTGCTCTTACTCACTTGAAACCGGTCAGCAGCTGCACGCAACGAAAGCTGCTTGGAAGTGACAGCCTCTACAGCTTCTCTTAATGCTTCGATGTCGTCTGGGGGTTATATTCGCCGTCCATCGCGTCAAAATCTTGGCGATCTTCGCGCGTTTTGGTATGTGCTGAAGTGGGTTCTCACCGCCAGCAGGCAAACGGCACGCCATTCGAAAGCTCTTTTGATTGGTTATAAGACAGACCCACCTTGAAGGAAGAACGGCGCTCGTGTGAGGTAGAAATATTCTTAAAATTTTGCCTGTCCCGGAACCTGAGTCTAACGGATACAGATGAACCCTCATAGTGGGCGACTCCTGAAAACGCATATCGCATTTTGGTCGTAGTAGATCGATCTACGAGCATAGACGGTTCGAGAGCAGCTGCGTCTTCGCGTTTGTACAGCCAGTTTGGCTCACCTGGTCTCCTGCATTTCTTCTCGGGCGCAGTTCACTGCAGTATCCCCAAGAATCGTTGTGCGCCGTTGGCCGTTGATGTACCAGTTCACCCCAACGAGGGAAATCTGTACGGGGTCACTTCCAATTTAGCAGCACGGACCGCGAAGCCCTGTCAGCAGCCAATCAGCTGGCGGGTTTGGAAGAACCCTTAACTCAGAACTCGCTCGATTTACACTTGAGCCAAGTATTGTAACCCTAGCCCGATCGACGAGCGCCATGGGGGGCGCGAACGATCCGGGGCAAGGAGACTCCTCCGGGGCGGGGACGCCCGAGGGAGGAGTGAAGACGAAAGAGACGAAGTCCCTCTGGCCGATGAAACAAGGGGGACGTCGACGGCGGGGAGCAGAAGCCGTTCAGCCAGGACTCTATCGTCTCAGCAACACCGGCGTCGCAAGACACTGAACAAGATAATCAACCGGCAACACCGTCGGGGTGGAGGAGCAACGCGAGGAGGCGGGGGAGGCCGCCACAGTTCCAAAAGTACCTAGAGGTGACCGGCAGGACGCAACAGACCACACTGGGGACACGCCCACGCAGCAGCCGTCAAGGCCGCCGGCGCCGGCCCGACCACAGAAGCTCTTCGACGCGGTCGTTGCGGAACTGGCTGCAGCACCGCGCGCGAACCCTAGGGAAGCGTGGCAGAGTACCATTGCGGAGCTCTATGCGATTGCGCACGCGACTATGAGCATCAAAGCTGAGCTCGTACCACCCGGCAAGAAACACTACCCGAAGCTTCGCCGAGAGGAAAGGAGCTCCTATATCAGCTCTTCGTTGAAACCTGCATCATCAACGGTGGCAGTTACGCGGACTGGGTGCAATATGAGAAAGCAGCCACGCAAGATCTCTACAATAAGAACTGGTCCTTTAAACATATCATGCAAAGCATGCTAAGCAAGAAAAATGGTCACGGATGCAGCCGCAAAACCAATGGGCAGCGAAGCAGTCGGCGCGTCAAGCAACGCGGGAAGCACAGCAGTCCACGCAGCGGCCGAGCAAGGTCAATACCAAGAGTTCATGTTCAACCCGGCTGTGTATCGACCGCAGACCGTGAGAGACTTCGAACTCTATGTCAACAGCCTGTAGCCGCTAGGCAAGGGCGCAGACTTCGGGCAGGAACAGCCGATGAATGGATGGTTATCAGTGGGCTTGCGGAAGGTAACATCGTTAGTCGACGAGCGCCGACTTTCTAAAGCGTGTGCTGGACGCGCAGGAACGCTTAAGGCTGCACACTACCATCCAGAAACAGGTCGAAGGCGAACTCATGCTGCGGCTCCACAATGGCATGCACGTGCGGCCCAATCGCCAAAGCACCAGGGCTATTAAGGAGGATATTCTCCTAGCAGCGGAAAAGATGAAAGTGAACCAGCCGGAGTTGCGCAGCCTCCTCAATGTTGCAAAAACATTGAGCTATAACCACGTTCAGTGCTCGGTCCACTTGTTCTTCATCGATCGCAACACGGCGAAGAAGTTTGAACTAACAGTTGTCCCATACAAAGGGACTGCGTACAATTTAGTGAACATGCATACTCCGGACACAGGTTCGGTCTGGGAGCGCCAACTAGGCTCGGATAGAGTACGAGTCAATACTCAACCAGAATATGCGGTCGAACTACACAATGTGACCCGATTCATGGATGTAGGGCGGCTGCCGCGTACCTACGGGAGCATATTGCAGCCGATTCGGAATTGGAGGATTTGGATGTGTGTACACCTGATTCCAACACCTCCACGGTCTCGAGGTTAGCGATCAAAATGGCGGGCTGTCCAGAATTCCTGAGAGGGGTAGTGCGGATCATATGGTTCGGGCAAACCATCATAATCAAGCACCCTGCCGTCGGGCAGCGACTCCAATGCCTCAACTGCGGCAACTTAGGACATATCATGGCCCGATGTCGTTACACCGACGACCAGCTGCGAGGGCACGGCAGTGTCATCGCAACAGAAGCGGATGCGGCCAGGTTGGAGGACCTAGCACAGCCATTCGCGAATATGGCGGAAATGAAGGAAACGGCATCCAAACGCCTGAAGTTGCAACACAATTACGATCAGAACGCACATGCGGCAGTGACACCGGACGGAACTCGAGCAAGGATGCCAGCGCAACGGACTATGCCAGAGCCGAGCCCAGCTCAGCCAGATGACCGTGCCATGACAGAGGACGCTGGGCACTCGTAGGTAGTCGCGCCTGCTCCGCCGCAGGCCTGGGTGACGAAACCACTACGGGGGACGTACTCTATACGCCCATAAATCGACGTTGGAGCAGAAGGCAGTGGAAACGAGCTCTCGCTTCGCGGAACTCGAGGACGATGAAGATGACGCCACAGCGGACGCTCACAATGCAGAGTCAGTAAAGGAGACAGAGGCGCAAGAGATCATAGAAATTTCCTCGGGTGACGAACAAAAAGCTGAGCCGCCACCGATCACCGTGGCTGAAAAAGCCAAGCTGCACCTAGTTCACGGGAAAATGCCCAATACACCCCCGACCCCGCAGCTCGTAGCGCTAAAAAACGGATGACTCTCCAACAGGCGGTCGCGCCGCTGCAGGAGGCGCCGCGCACGCCTATTCCGATGGAGACCGCGCAATTGTCCGGGCGCCATCGACTTCGGTAACATCGCCAAGGGGATAGGCATCCGACCGGTCTCGACGCCATCTACAGGCAACTGTATTGCAATGGCGTTCGCGCAAGCGATTGTCGATCATGATCTAGCGGCCGAAGACAACGTGCTTGAGACAGCCACAGCCAGTATCAAACGCGGCATCCACTGGACGGGTCTACTCGCACTCGACCTCCAGTGCGATCATTACGTACGTACTACGACGCTGGTAAATGTAGGACGCGGATGGCTAGGCATGCCCGCCGCGAATCAAAGAAGCAATTCGTGGGGTATTTAGACGCATATGCAACGTCGCCGCCTGATCGCATCGCCATTGTCGCCGATCACCGCAGGGGCAGCTGTGAACTATTGATGGCGGCTTACAAAGTTTTTGAAGCGCAAAACTTCGTTCTCGCCTACAACACTGACGAAAACTATCAGTGGCACTGCTCCATGTATCGGCCCAGTGTCGTAACAAGAAGAAAACAGCTATTTGAAGCAGGGCAACAAGTACCGCTCACGCTGGAACAGTGCCTCGATGAAATTGCCAAAGCCAAGCGAGGAGCCGACCGGCCGCCACTCATCCTGCGCTTCTGGGGTCAGCACTATTCAGCGTTCGTTCATTCGATCACCTCGTTCATGGACAGGGCGAAACGGGATGCGGAGGATGCCAGATCCGACGACAACGTTGACATGTCATCCCCTGAGGACGAGCAACAAGGGAAGAGTGAGGAACCCGACACGGGTTCGGTTAATGGAGCATCACAAGATCCATGGGACCCCAGCACGTGGTCCGGAGACGTTGACGAATTGCGTCATCGGTTGCAAGGTTTGACGATTCCGCACGAACTACAGTGCGAAATCCAGATAATCCTGGCTAAGGCAGACCCTGATCGATATGCAGAGCTCCTCGCCTTCATGGTGAACACAGCCGCACAGCTGACAGAACCGGAACGGGAGCAGCTCTTGCAACATGATGCAGCATCAGATCAAACGGAAGCAGTGCGCAAAATACTGCAGAAGTACCAAATACCCAAAGCAGTCCTGCTGCAATGGCAGCAAACGATCAAGGTCGACCGGATACAAGACCAGCGGCAAGAGCAGGAAGTCCGAGCCAGCCCACGGTGCGACTCGGATTCGTCATATGAGCCGTCGCAGGTGAGCAGCCAAGGAAGCCTGCCTCGCCATGTCACCACACGCTCGACAAAGGACCGAGAGACCGACATTCCTGGAAAGCGCACGCACACCATGACGCCGGCAGAAGGCGACTCCATACGCAGACTGATGCGCACACACCAGGAGAACCGAGCCGTGACAGAGATCCGAAACGGCGCGCAACCACAGACCACTCGAGCAACGTGGTCCGAATTGTGGCACTCAATGGGGACGCAATGGCCGACAGAATCGACAGCCCAGTTTCCGCTCGCCACCAGTGTAGAAGAAGTGTGGGTCACCGCTGCACAGAGGGAGCCATTAATGCTCCTCAATCTGGTGCAGAGACTGGCAGCGCCAGAGGAGATCCTGTCGACGCTGGGACCCAAGGTACTCGAAGCCTGGACAGCAGGATGGCGGCGAGACAGTCTGGCTGTCAGTTTTGGACTCTTTCGAAATAGGGCCGTGGACAACCATACCCAAGTTTGGCTCGACAACTCGATATCGAAATTCCACAGGCCAGCAGCTCGAACCTTGGCACCGCTGATCGACAATCGGGTCGACTGGGACCGATCACGTGCACAAGGCTATGCAGCCGACGCGGTGCTTAAGCTCTGCGATCCCACCAGCAAACAGCGGCTCGCAGATCACCTAATATGTGCGATGATATATGACAGGGAAATAAAGGTACTAAGCGATCAGGAAGATGCAGCAGAGAGTGGTGCGCTTCCGAAGCTCAAGCGGCATCTGAACATGCTCCGCTCGCAAGCAGATTACAAGACGGCCTACTACTCTAACACGCACGATGCGGATTGGATGGCAGTAGCACGCTTCTTCACCACGACATTGGATCATGGAGATGAACCAACCCACGACTACTAAGGGCTGCCGAGCGCAGCCAATCGCACATCGATCAGCAGCAACCGATGGAGCGACAGACGCCTATGGGCGTCACTTCCAACTTCACAAAGCCTCTCACAACGAGACACCGACCACGGCCCGGTGAACTTCAGTTGACCGGCCTAAAGTGGAGCTCCAAAATGTACGGGGTTTCACCAACAAAAGTCGAATCAAATGGTTAGAGGCGTGGAGAAGGACGCCAGTGAAAGAAAGACCACTGGCGTGGTTAGTACAAGAACCCACGTCAGTAGTCAGAAGCAAGCCAAAATTAGAAGATGAGTGGAAAAGGCTGTGGGGTACACAGCACCACACGAAGGAGACGACGCTCTCGTACTGGAGCATTGACGAGAGCAAGACCGGAGGGGTGGCGATTTTACTGCACCCAGCATCAGCAGCTACGGCGGTAGCATGGCGGCCAGAGCTCTGGACGAACAGGGCAATAGCGATCATGCTGGCGGATCAGCAGCTAGTCAATATTTACGCACCCAATAACCCTCAGGAACGCGAGGGTTTCTTCTCGGGGCTGACGGAGTGGCCGTGGCCAGCCGAAGAGACAATTCTGGCCGGAGATTTTAACTGCGTACAATGTCCTGCTCTCGATCGACTCGGAGGGGTCGATCAGGGCGACCAGAAAGCGCGGCGCTGCAAGACCTGCTAGAGCAACTTACTTCAGAGGACGCGCGGGTTCTCGCTGACCAAGTCGACGACGCCGAGGAGGACCCAGAGCCAATTGACTACTTTACGTACTGGGGACCGGACTCAGCGAGTCGCATTGATCGCTTTTACGTGCCGCGCGACTGGACGGCTGAAGTCGACTGGGTAGCGGTGGAACAGCCTGCAGTGCCGTCAGATCATCAGCGCGCCAGCTGGTATCTCCGCGGGGACATACCGCCGCCAGCCCCCCGCGCAGCAAAAGGCCTGCGGGTTATCCGATCCAAACGGCACAGCCGGAACGAGTCCAGGCGGAATAATTGGAGGAATTAATCGCGGCAGGCGTCGGCAGGCAGGAAACGGCGGCGAACTGGGACAACACCGTGGACGTCTGTTTAGACTGTATTCGTAAGGTAAACCGGAGAGAGACGCAGAGACGGAACGCTTACGTTCGTAAGCTGCACGCTCAGCATCGCGATCGGCTACTAACCAGGCAGGAGCTACTCGCAGCAAACGTAGAGGACGCTCGGGAAGCCCATCTTGTCAGACTCGGACAGCGGCTCGAGCGAACCTCGGACCGGCTCAGATGGCAATTTAAGCGTGTATCTAATTGGGAGACAAATCAAACGGTAACGAACATTCGCCGGATCAACGGAGCTGCCTTCCGTCGGAGCATGTCGATCGCCGATCGGTTCGCGTCGGAGTGGCAGCCAATCCTTGGCCAGAACCACAATCAGGTGCCGGTCGGCCGCCTCGAACGCGACTTTGACGAGTTTGTGAGCATACCGGCAGAACGACGACTCACACAGGAGCAGAACCAACTCCTGATGCAGCCATTAACCCAAGACGACATCATACAGGCAATAGCTGAGCTCAATCGGCATAAGGCGGCAGGTGCTGACGGGCTCAACAATGATTTCTTCAAGGATGAACAGGCAGTCCTTGTGCCGGCGTTAGTCGCCATCGGCAACGAGCTATTGCAGGGCGGAAACCCACCCCGTCGTTTCTCGAAGGGTTGATAATTCCGTTGCGCAAGAAAGGTGACTCAGATAATGCTATGGATTATCGCCCCATTGCTCTTGCAGACTGGGTACAAAGTCTTCACCAAAATAATGGCAACGCGCGTCCAGCAGTTCATTGGTGAGCTCATTGGTGACACCCAGCAGGGCTTTGTGCACGGACGACAAATGTCCAAGACCGTGCTAATGATGATGGCTCAACTGGCCACAGCAAAGCCATATCCAGAGCTGGAGGCACTTCTCAGTCGTGTCATTCTTCTTCTTGATTTTAAGAAAGCATACGATACAGTAGCCCGCGACTTCCTATTTCTAGCTTTACTCAAGTTCGGATTTTCAGGAATTCGTAGCAATGATCCGCCGGCTACATGATGGCACGTCTGCAAAATTCATGGTAAACGGGGAACTCTCAGAGCCACAGGAGGTCGTCTCTGGCATACGTCAAGGTTGTCCTCTTGCGCCACTTCTGTTCATCCTCGCTGCAGAAATATTAGCGCTTGCGATCAGTCAAGACGGCAAGTTGACAGGAATAGCGGTACCAGAGTGGGAGGGGCGACTCACAAATTCTCGGCGTTCGTCGATGACTCGTCGGTATTCCTCAGGAGGCGAGGCAGTTGCCCCGCTTGATGAGATTGATCGAGCGGTTCGGCCGCTTGTCAGGGCTACAAGTCCAACCAGCGAAAAGCAAGGTGATTTTCCTGAATACGGCAGTCGAGCTGACCGAAAACTGCGGGCTGCCAGTCCTACGACATGGTGACACAGTGCGCTACCTAGGCTATGCAGTCGGTACGGGAGCGTTGACGAACGTCAACTGGGAGACACGCATTCGAAACATCCAACGCCGATTGGCAACAGCAATACAAATTGTCACAAGCGTAGAGATGCGGTAACCATCCTGAACGTAATTATGCTCCCTGCAATATTATTCACGGCGGCGATCTTTGAGATCCCGCCCTGGGCAGCCCAACAACTCAGAAACATGCAGAAGCAATTTTTGTGGAGATACTCAACGGACACGGATCAGAGTCGACATAAAGTAAACCCGGGCCTGCTCTTCACTCCGAAGCAAGCGGGAGGAATGGGCTTAGCATCGATCCAGATAGCGTGCAAAACACAAGCGGCCAAACACGCTATCCTTTGGCTCCTCCAGCGCAAAAAATGTGTACAGTGCTGCGTGGAGGGCCTGGGCGTTCCGAGGCGTCAAACACAAATGGAACTCTGGAGTGTCGCCGCGACGAGCACCGGCTGCCCACTCACCCTACGGCAGCGGACAAACACCAGGAGAAGCGCTGCAGCTGCAAATTGGCAGTTGGGTACAACCAGAACAGGAGCTCTCCGACTCGGGCTCTCTTCAATATGGACTTGCGATCGAAGAGTACGTCGAAGGCGTCATCGGTTGGCAAGTTCACGAGGAATTAATCATCGATCTTCCGCAACCGATGCCTCGCCTGCCACGAAAGCTAACGCGCCAAGAAAAAGAGTACTGCCGGCGTTCTGCTGGCATGACAATCCTTGGATACTAGACGGCAAGGGCAATATGCTCACACCTAGGAACTACGACCGCATCAGGCCCTGCACGATCGCAGAGCTCAAGATCCAGCGAATCAGCACTTCCACATACTCAATTATAGTGCCAATGCTAGAGGCCCCCTGCATCGGCAACCAAAACTCCGACGCTGGAGTGTAGCCATCATCACAAGCGCGCCGCAGTTGGCGATCGGCGAAACTCTGCAAATAGGAAAGACAGTCCATATTCGGCATCCGCCAAAACTCGAGCATGAGTACGACTGGAAGGCGGTGCAGCAAGGAAGGGTGAGGGGCACTTACAGGGGAGAGACCGCGACGCCACGGAATACCATTGACCTCGTACAACTCAGTAATGGCATCCACTGGAAGGTTGCAAGACACACGGTGCCCAGCTCTAGCACCAGGAACGACTGGGACACGATCAATAGCAAGCAAGGCAACGGGGCAATTGTTTTCTACGCGCATCCGCGCCTACACGACTTCCTGTGGAAAGTAGCGGATTCTATCGCGAACAAGCACGTGATTAAAGCCCTAAAACGGCAAGCGTTCCGCAAGTATAAGGGTAGCACCACCGACTTAGCTGTACCGATCGCTAAGCTGGAGAAAATGGAGCACGATAGTAGATGGCAAGCGGCCGTCATGCAGCAGACACCCACGGAGCTCTGGGCCAACAAGAATGAACTCACGGAATACCAAGTATGGGTAGTCTACCGGGTCGCGACAAGGCAGCTCAACCTATATCATGAAGGACGGCAGCGCGACAGCAGCTGCTCGAAACTACCGGCGTGCCGAGGCAGCAAGGAGACGCTCGAACACATCTACTGGGACTGCCCATGCGCTGTGCGCTGCTTGCAGCGCTTCATAAGTCACTGGATAGGGGAACAACAGACACCTGCAAGTCTGCAGCGCTTTATTGCCCATTGCGCTAGCCGCAAAGCCCCCAACATTTCCGCACAAGTGCAGGAATATCTACGGGTAAATCACCCTGATGAAACGTCCGCCTACGAGGCGGAATGGAAACGAATTTGGAGAATCATGTGCAGCATCTGCATCACCAGCCTCTGGAGCATAAGAAATCGGGTCGTCTTCGAGCAAGCAACTATCGCCGTTAGCGACAGCGCGCTGGACTACTGGACAACAGCAGTGCGGCAACTGCGAGCCATCGCAAAGCGAGAACGAAAACAAGCCGACAAAATGATACGAGGCACCCGTCTATTGTTTTGTATTGAGCAATTCACAAGACACCCTCGAGAGTCGTCGCTGTCAGCGACCAGCCTCGTACAACCACCGGACCCGCTCGGGGCACCGGCGTTGCTAACCAGGCTAAGGACATACCAGACATCTTACATTCCTTAAGAACAAATAGACTCGTCTGCCTCTCTCGAAATCTGTACGGGGTGGTTGCCACCCCGTACAGATTGGAACGTCGAACAATGCTTCAAAGACATGCATTGCGAGTCATTCCGAATCCTGCGCCCGGAACGAGTATGGTGCCCCCATTCGTGACACCCAGCTCGCAAGAACAGCTCCTTCCGAGGACTAACAGGTTGCAAGTGCCGCTCACCCAGCTAACACCGTCTTCACAGACGACAATAGCCCCGCGATTAAGCATGCCGTCTCCGAGCGAGTCGCAAGAGCAATATGAATCAACGATGGGCAGCTTTGGTGTACCCCTCACGCATTCGACGCCGTTTTCAGGAGTCGCCTAGTGATTGGAATACCCGCTCAAATGGAATAAAATGTCAGTTCCCGATGAGGCCAATAAACTTCATACTACAATCCTCTTCTTAGTGGTATCCCATGCGCGTCTTGGCTCTCGCGTCTCTTCTGGGCGCGGAGCAGGTTGCCAGGAGCTCCTCCAGCGGCTCCACGTCCTCCTCGGGCGTGTCGTCCGCCTCCACTACGTCCCCTGGACAACGCCACCAACCTGGCTGCTATCCAGTCGCAGCTCACCCTGTGCAAGTATTCCAAGGTGGAAGAATGCATCCAAGATCTTGAGACGGTGGCGGAGCTCGGCACACTCTTCCCCAGCCCTGGTTACTTACTAACTACTGTGCGGCCTTCGACTCGTCCTACCCAAATATCCCCAGCTCAAGCGTTGCCACTCCACACCGATTCGACCCGACGTCCGTGGAGAACGCCTATGATGCCCGCTTTTTCAACAAGCTCGTGAGTGGTCGGACGCCAACCAAGAGCAGTTCGAGGTGGACGTCTGCTTCCTGTCCGCTTCTGTATAACGAGCCTATTGCTCTTGGCAACGACATGTTGTGCTGTACGGAGTCGCATACACAAGTCTATCTACGCAGTTGCGTCTGGTCCCCGGTCTGTACTCAGCTTCCAAGGAAAATCTTCGCAGTGCTTTTTGCTAGTTCACGGGCAGCCTGAACTGTAGCGGGGCTACACAGGATAGTGTACCCGGGTACACTAATACACGCAAACCCACTAGTGTGTGTGGGACATACACACTAGCGACCAACATTACGAGCCATCAATGCAACTATCATTGACGGGCGCTCAGGCGCACAGCTATTGGTTGAAAGGGTCACATTTCAACCAATCATGTGCATGCATTTCATGCAAATGCGTGAGAGCCAACCATGCTCTCACCTTTGCAATTAAATATCATCTTAAGAGGGTTTAGCGTAAAGATAAGGCCAGCCCGCCACGCGGCGGGCTGCCATTCAATTCAGTTTTCTATTTCGATCTAAAGTGTCAAGTATTTGTTTTAGAAATACGCGAGCCCGCGTATTTCTATCTTACATACAAACTTTAAGTCTACGCTCCTCAATACGCGCATACTGTGTATGCTAAGAAACAGAGCGTAGCTCTCGCCCTGTTTCACCTGGTAGCACTTTGTAGTCCGTTCAACGCCTGCAGAGAATAGCCAAATGGAATTTGGCTATGGAGACGAAAACCCTTCGTCAGGCGGTGCTCCGTCTGACGGAGCTCCGAACATCCACTCTCGTATTACGAAGAGGATTGCCCCCACCTGAGTGATCAGCAGTGGGAGGCGTTGCTACGACTCTCGCGAGTCGTAGGCGAGTCCACTGTGGCAGCAATGCTTCGGTCATTGCCGCCAAGCGAACACCATGTAGTCGTGGTCGACTACATGGAGAAGAGCAACAGCAGAAAGAGACTTCTGCTGTTCCACGTTTTGAGTCACTGAAGGTATCAGTGACTCCGTTCTCCGGTGGCTCGAACGAGCCACTATTGCGCTGGCCCGTAGAGCTCAAGACAGCGATCGCTGCCCGACGGATCCGGAATCCGTCGCTACAAGTCGCTTACGCGATGTCGTGTTTAGCAGGACGTGCTACATACGCTGGGTGTATGGCAGACGCCTTACGAATTGTACGTGCTGGAGCACGTACGAAGAGTTCAAGGAAGAGCTCAAACTCGCGTTTGAGCCTCCCGAGTCGGAGTTCAGGTCGAGGGCGGAGTTCCTCGACCTGAAGCAAGGCAAGCGCGACGTACTTGCGCACGCGCAGCAGGTTCGATACTTGGTGTCAAGTATCGCGAACCACCCATTAATAAGGCGACACAAGTTGTCACCTTCATGAAAGGACTTAGAGATGGGCCTGTGAAGACTTATCTCTTCCGATAGTACCAGAGTACTCTCGAGCAAGCCATCCGACTTGCATCGCAAGAAGAGTTTAGCTTGATTCAAGCTAAACTCCACGCGGACACGCCAGGGGCGCCGCGTCCGCGACAAACCCATGCGCGGTCCAGAACCCATAGACCTATCAAGCGCGTCTGCTGGCAGGCAGCAGACGGATCCGCGTAGAAGAACGCAGCGGTGTTTCCAGTGTGGAAATACCGGCCACTACGCACGCGAGTGTGTAGCAGGCCCAAGGCCTGCTACTCGCGGTACGTCGTATCGTGCCAACGGTGATCGTTGGCGCGGACGACCAAACGGCGGGAGCCAGTAGGGGCGGGGCGCAGTACTTGTGTAGTCACACATGCCGATGTCGGACCTGTGATGACTACAGCCCCCTGCGGTGGCAATCACCGCAGTGAAAGGAAGGATGGTTGAGCTGGGCTGATCATCCTGGAGGTTGCGGTGTATGGGAGATCCATGCACGCGCTGGTCGATTCAGGCGCGTCGAACAACTTTATTCGACTGCAGAATCTGAATGCGATGTGCCCCGAGGAGAAAGAGACTCCTCGGAGCGAGTTAGTGGTGCGCCTGGCGACAGGCGCAACCGTGAAGACACGAAAGCGAACTGTGTCTGTTCGCTTTGACTGTGAAGGTCGGACCTTCACCGAAGACCTTATCGTCTTAGACTTAGACGATAAGTTCGACATGATATTGGGCATGCCGTGGCTAAAACGCCATGCCCCAGTGATGACTGGAAGGCCCAGTCTATAATCTCATTCGGCGCCGAGGCCGTTAACGTCCTCGGATCAGCGGACAACGTGACAGTGAGCGATGGCCCTGTCAACGTTGCGCGCGCACCTCGTGGTGCGTGCGTTGGGAGCGAGGGCAACCTCGCTCATCCCAGCCAGGAGAACGTGGCGACCGCTAAGGCCGCCGCGTACCAGAAGATGGAAGACCTCCGGGACGCTTCCTCGTCGTGCCCGGGGCACGGGCGAAACCACAACTGAAGGGTGCACTCCGGGCGCACCCACGTCCAAACCGGGTTTGGACCGAACCCTTCGCAGGCCCGGCCTGTGAAGGCAAGAACCAAGAAACCGCTCGGGCCGGGCCCGAGGCGACTGTTCAAGAGAAGATCTCTCCTCAAGCCGGGCTTGAGGAGCCAAGATTCAAGGAGACCCCTCGACGGGCCGGGCCCGTCGAGACACAAGATATGGGTCGTTGTCAGACCGGGTCTGACAAGGGTCGCGGTATGAGCCCGAAGAGCTCCTCACAACTGAAAGGTACCGAGACCGGACAGGAAGGTCGCTCCTCCCTGTCCCAAGAACGCCCTGCACCGAAGCGTGCAGGTGACGAGCCTCCATCGCCTGCGACGGGCGATGTCGAGTACGAGAGAGTGAATGCGCTGACGCAAACACTCTCTGGGGTTCAATGTCACGAGTTGACGTTGGGTGTCCTCCGAGCACTGCCTCGGAGTTGACAGTGCTGGAAGTGCAGAGCTGGAAAGGCTTTGCACGGGATCTACGCGCCGGGCGCGTAGAACAAGTATGCATCCTCACCGCCCGTGAGGATGTCGTGATCACAGAAGATCTCGAGGACCTGCGGCAGGTTCTCGTGCGGCACCCTGATGGCGACACGAGCCTCAGTGCCAAATCGAAGAAGGATCGATTTGCAGAGCAGAGCCTGGGACTCGCTCAAGTCGAGTCCCTATTACGTTCTTCGGGAATACGCCGACGTATTCCCGGACGAAGTTCCTGCGAGCTTCCGCAGGATAAAGGAATTCAGCACGAGATTGATCTCGTGCCAGGCACGAGTACTGTGTCACGCGACAGTGGCCACTGCCGCGTGAACAAGTCAAGGCCATCGACGAGTTCTTCGAAGCTCGTCGTCGTGCGGAAAGTGCGGGAATCAAATCCCCGCACAGTGCCCCTACGTTCTGTGTCAAGAAGGCACAGGGCGGATGGCGCATCGTTCATGCGTTTAACAAGATGAACGATGCGACGATACCGGCGCAGACGCCGATACCGAGGAAGGACGTCATCATCGATTCGATGAGCAAGAGCACCGTGTTCAGTGCTCTTGACCTAAGAGATGGTTTCTACCAAATCTTAATGCGTGAGAGTGATATCCCTCTCACGGCGGTAAGCACCCCAAGCGGCATGCTTTGGGATGGCTAGTGATGCCACAGGGGCTTAAGAATGCCCCTGCGACGTTTAATAGATGCGTAACGCATCTATTACGGTCGGTGCGGACTTCGCACCGACGTACTTCGACGACGTGTTCGTGTCCGCCGGGCTGTGGGCGAGAAGACAAGACACCGAGATGCACAAGGAGCATCTCCGACAACTGCTTGCGCTGATGCGCAAGCACAAGTTATATGCAAATCTAAAGAAGTGCATATTCGGTGCGTCCGAGATTCCAGTTCTCGGATGCCTTGTCGGCAAGGACGGTGTCCGCCCTGATCCCGAAAAGATCTG